>CAWWDY010001838.1:0-36213 GCA_963942605.1 Poecilus cupreus
TCATGTTTCTTTCGTGTGAGACGGCGATTTATGAGAAATGACGATAAAATTGCTGTTTTAAACTTGCAAAAACATAGAAAAACGCTGTTTTGAACTATTCAAACTGATAAATTCATGTTTCTTTCGTGCGAAACGGCGATTTATGAGAAATGACGATAAAATTGCTGTTTTAAACTTGCAAAAACATAGAAAAACGCTGTTTTCAACAATTCAAACTGATAAATTCATGTTTCTTTCGTTCGAAACGGTGGATTTTTGTGAAAACACGATAAAACTGTTGTTTTAAACTAGCAAAACGAAGAAAACGCTGTTTTCAACAATCTAAACTGACGTATTTAAAATGCTGTTTTAAATTTGCAAAAACATAGAAAAACGCTGTTTTGAACTATTCAAACTGACAAATTCATGTTTCTTTCGTGTGAGACGGCGATTTATGAGAAATGACGATAAAATTGCTGTTTAAACTTGCAAAAACATAGAAAAACGCTGTTTTGAACTATTCAAACTGATAAATTCATGTTTCTTTCGTGCGAAACGGCGATTTATGAGAAATGACGATAAAATTGCTGTTTTAAACTTGCAAAAACATAGAAAAACGCTGTTTTTAACTATTCAAACTGACAAATTCATGTTTCTTTCGTGCAATACGGCGATTTATGAGAAATGACGATAAAATTGCTGTTTTAAACTTGCAAAAACATAGAAAAACGCTGTTTTCAATTATTCAAACTGATAAATTCATGCTTCTTTCGTTCGATACGGTGGATTTTGTGAAATCACGATATAACTGCTGTTTTAAACTTGCAAAAACATAGAAAAACGCTGTTTTGAACTATTCAAACTGCCAAATTCATGTTTCTTTCGTGCGAAACGGCGATTTATGAGAAATGACGATAAAATTACTGCTTTAAACTTGCAAAACCATAGAAAAACGCTGTTTTCAACTATTCAAACTGATAAATTTATGTTTCTTTCGTGCGAAACGGCGATTTATGAGAAATGACGATAAAATTGCTGTTTTAAACTTGCAAAAACATAGAAAAACGCTGTTTTCAACTATTCAAACTGATAAATTCATGTTTCTTTCGTGCGGAACGGCGATTTATGAGAAATGACGATAAAATTGCTGTTTTAAACTTGCAAAAACAAGAAACGCTGTTTTGAACTATTCAAACTGACAAATTCATGTTTCTTTCGTGCGAAACGGCGATTTATGAGAAATGACGATGAAATTGCTGTTTTAAACTTGCAAAAACATAGAAAAACGCTGTTTTCAACTATTCAAACTGATAAATTTATGTTTCTTTCGTGCGAAACGGCGATTTATGAGAAATGACGATAAAATTGCTTTTTAAACTTGCAAAAACATAGAAAAACGCTGTTTTCAACTATTCAAACTAATAAATTCATGTTTCTTTCGTGCGGAACGGCTATTTATGAGAAATGACGATAAAATTGCTGTTTTAAACTTGCAAAAACAAAAAAACGCTGTTTTGAACTATTTAAACTGACAAATTCATGTTTCTTTCGTGCGAAACGGCGATTTATGAGAAATGACGATAAAATTGCAGTTTTAAACTTGCAAAAACATAGAAAAACGCTGTTTTGAACTATTAAAACTGATAAATTCATATTTCTTTCGTGCGAAACGGCGATTTATGAGAAATGACTATAAAATTGCTGTTTTAAACTTGCAAAAACATAGAAAACGCTGTTTTGAACTATTCAAACTGACAAATTCATGTTTCTTTCCTGTGAAACGGCGATTTATGAGAAATGACGATACAATTGCTGTTTTAAACTTGCAAAAACATAGAAAAACGCTGTTTTTAACTATTCAAACTGATAAATTCAGGTTTCTTTCGTGCGAAACGGCGATTTATGAAAAATGACGATAAAATTGCTGTTTTAAACTTGCAAAAACATAGAAAAACGCTGTTTTCAACTATTCAAACTGATAAATTCATGTTTCTTTCGTTCGAAACGGCGGATTTTTGTGAAAACACGATAAAACTGTTGTTTTAAACTAGCAAAACGAAGAAAACGCTGTTTTCAACAATCTAAACTGACGTATTTAAAATGCTGTTTTAAACTTGCAAAAACATAGAAAAACGCTGTTTTGAACTATTCAAACTGACAAATTCATGTTACTTTCGTGTGAAACGGCGATTTATGAGAAATGACGATAAAATTGCTGTTTTAAACTTGCAAAAACATAGAAAAACGCTGTTCTGAACTATTCAAACTGACAAATTCATGTTTCTTTCGTGCGAAACGGCGATTTATGAGAAATGACCATAAAATTGCTGTTTTAAACTTGCAAAAACATAGAAAAACGCTGTTTTGAACTATTCAAACTGATAAATTCATGTTTCTTTCGTGCGAAACGGCGATTTATTAGAAATGACGATAAAATTGCTGTTTTAAACTTGCAGAAACATAGAAAAACGCTGTTTTGAACTATTCAAACTGACAAATTCATGTTTCTTTCGTGCGAAACGGCGATTTATGAGAAATGACGATAAAAATTGCTGTTTTAAACTTGCAAAAACATAGAAAAACGCTGTTTTTAACTATTCAAACTGACAAATTCATGTTTCTTTCGTGCAAAACGGCGATTTATGAGAAATGACGATAAAATTTCTGTTTAAACTTGCAAAAACATAGAAAAACGCTGTTTTCAATTATTCAAACTGATAAATTCATGCTTCTTTCGTTCGAAAACGGTGGATTTTTGTAAAATCACGATAAAACTGCTGTTTTAAACTTGCAAAAACATAGAAAAACGCTGTTTTGAACTATTCAAACTGACAAATTCATGTTTCTTTCGTGCGAAACGGCGATTTATGAGAAATGACGATAAAATTACTGTTATAAACTTGCAAAAACATAGAAAAACGCTGTTTTCAACTATTCAAACTAATAAATTCATGTTTCTTTCGTGCGGAACGGCGATTTATGACAAATGACGATAAAATTGCTGTTTTAAACTTGCAAAAACAAAAAAACGCTGTTTTGAACTATTCAAACTGACAAATTCATGTTTCTTTCGTGCGAAACGGCGATTTATAAGAAATGACGATAAAATTGCTGTTTAAACTTGCAAAAACATAGAAAAACGCTGTTTTGAACTATTAAAACTGATAAATTCATATTTCTTTCGTGCGAAACGGCGATTTATGAGAAATGACTATAAAATTGCTGTTTTAAACTTGCAAAAACATAGAAAACGCTGTTTTGAACTATTCAAACTGACAAATTCATGTTTCTTTCGTTCGAAACGGTGGATTTTTGTAAAAACACGATAAAACTGTTGTTTTAAACTAGCAAAACGAAGAAAACGCTGTTTTCAACAATCTAAACTGACGTATTTAAAATGCTGTTTTAAACTTGCAAAAACATAGAAAAACGCTGTTTTGAACTATTCAAACTGACAAATTCATGTTTCTTTCGTGTGAAACGGCGATTTATGAGAAATGACGATAAAATTGCTGTTTTAAACTTGCAAAAACATAGTAAAACGCTGTTCTGAACTATTCAAACTGACAAATTCATGTTTCTTTCGTGCGAAACGGCGATTTATGAGAAATGACGATAAAATTGCTGTTTTAAACTTGCAAAAACATAGAAAAACGCTGTTTTGAACTATTCAAACTGATAAATTCATGCTTCTTTCGTGCGAAACGGCGATTTATGAGAAATGACGATAAAATTGCTGTTTTAAACTTGCAGAAACATAGAAAAACGCTGTTTTGAACTATTCAAACTGACAAATTCATGTTTCTTTCGTGCGAAACGGCGATTTATGAGAAATGACGATAAAATTGCTGTTTTAAACTTGCAAAAACATAGAAAAACGCTGTTTTCAATTATTCAAACTGATAAATTCATGCTTCTTTCGTTCGAAACGGTGGATTTTTGTGAAATCACGATAAAACTGCTGTTTTAAACTTGCAAAAACATAGAAAAACGCTGTTTTGAACTTCTCAAACTGACAAATTCATGTTTCTTTCGTGCAAAACGGCGATTTATGAGAAATGACGATAAAATTACTGTTTTAAACTTGCAAAAACATAGAAAAACGCTGTTTTCAACTATTTAAACTGATAAATTTATGTTTCCTTCGTGCGAAACGGCGATTTATGAGAAATGACGATAAAATTGCTGTTTTAAAACTTGCAAAAACATAGAAAAACGCTGTTTTCAACTAATCAAACCGATAAATTCATGTTTCTTTCGTGCGAAACGGCGATTTATGAGAAATGACGATAAAATTGCTGTTTTAAACTTGCAAAAACTTAGAAAAACACTGTTTTCAACTATTCAAAATGACAAATTCATGTTTCTTTCGTTCGAAACGGTGGATTTTTGTGAAAACACGATAAAACTGTTGTTTTAAACTAGCAAAACGAAGAAAACGCTGTTTTCAACAATCTAAACTGACGTATTTAAAATGCTGTTTTAAACTTGCAGAAACATAGAAAATGCTGTTTTGAACTATCCAAACTGACAAATTCATGTTTCTTTCGTGCGAAACGGCGATTTATGAGAAATGACTATAAAATTGCTGTTTTAAACTTGCAAAAACATAGAAAAACGCAGTTTTCAACTATTCAAACTGATAAATTCATGTTTCTTTCGTGCGAAACGGCGATTTATGAGAAATGACGATAAAATTGCGGTTTTATACTTGCAAAAACATAGAAAAACGCTGTTTTGAACTATTCAAACTGACAAATTCATATTTCTTTCGTGTGTAACGGCGATTTATTAGAAATGACGATAAAGTTGCTGTTTTAAAAGTTGCAAAAACATAGAAAAACGCTGTTTTGAATTATTCAAACTGTCAAATTCATGTTTCTTTAGTGCGAAACGGCGATTTATGAGAAATGACGATAAAATTTCTGTTTCAAATTTGCAAAAACATAGAAAAACGCTGTTTTCAACTATTAAAACTGACAAATTCATGTTTTTTTCGTGCGAAACGGCGATTTATGAGAAATGACGATAAAATTGCTGTTTTAAACTTGCAAAAACATAGAAAAACGCTGTTTTGAACTATTCAAACTGATAAATTCATGTTTCCTTCGTGCGAAACGGCGATTTATGAGCAATGATGATAAAATTGCTGTTTTAAACTTGCAAAAACATAGAAAAACGCTGTTTTGAACTATTTGAACTGACAAATTCATGTTTCTTTCATGCGAAACGGCGATTTATGAGAAATGACGATAAAATTGCTGTTTTAAACTTGCAAAAACATAGAAAAACTCTGTTTTGAACTATTCAAACTGATAAATTCATATTTCTTTCGAGCGAAACGGCGATTAATAAGAAATTACGATAAAATTGCTGTTTTAAACTTGCAAAAACATAGAAAAACGCTGTTTTCAACTATTTAAACTGACAAATTCATGTTTCTTACGTGCGACACGGCGATTTATGAGAAATGACGATAAAATTGCTGTTTTAAACTTGCAAAAACATAGAAAAACGCTGTTTTCAACTAATCAAACTGATAAATTCATGTTTCTTTCGTGCGAAACGGCGATTTATGAGAAAATGACGATAAAATTGCTGTTTTAAACTTGCAAAAACTTAGAAAAACACTGTTTTCAACTATTCAAAATGACAAATTCATGTTTCTTTCGTTCGAAACGGTGGATTTTTGTGAAAACACGATAAAACTGTTGTTTTAAACTAGCAAAACGAAGAAAACGCTGTTTTCAACAATCTAAACTGACGTATTTAAAATGCTGTTTTAAACTTGCAGAAACATAGAAAATGCTGTTTTGAACTATCCAAACTGACAAATTCATGTTTCTTTCGTGCGAAACGGCGATTTATGAGAAATGACTATAAAATTGCTGTTTTAAACTTGCAAAAACATAGAAAAACGTAGTTTTCAACTATTCAAACTGATAAATTCATGTTTCTTTCGTGCGAAACGGCGATTTATGAGAAATGACGATAAAATTGCGGTTTTATACTTGCAAAAACATAGAAAAACGCTGTTTTTAACTATTCAAACTGACAAATTCATGTTTCTTTCGTGCCACACGGCGATTTATGAGAAATGACGATAAAATTGCTGTTTTAAACTTGCAAAAACATAGAAAAACGCTGTTTTCAATTATTCAAACTGATAAATTCATGCTTCTTTCGTTCGAAACGGTGGATTTTTGTGAAATCACGATAAAACTGCTGTTTTAAACTTGCAAAAACATAGAAAAACGCTGTTTTAAACTATTCAAACTGACAAATTCATGTTTCTTTCGTGCGAAACGGCGATTTATGAGAAATGACAATAAAATTGCTGTTTTAAACTTGCAAAAACATAGAAAAACGCTGTTTTCAACTATTCAAACTGATAAATTCATGTTTCTTTCGTGCGAAACGGCGATTTATGAGAAATGACGATAAAATTGCTGTTTTAAACTAGCAAAAACATATAAAAACGCTGTTTTCAACTATTCAAACTGATAAATTCAGGTTTCTTTCGTTCGAAACGGTGGATTTTTGTGAAATCACGATAAAACTGCTGTTTTAAACCTCCAAAAACATAGAAAAACGCTGTCTTAAACTATTTAAACTGACAAATTCATGTTTCTTTCGTGTGAAACGGCGATTTATGAGAAATGACGATAAAATTGCTGTTTTAAACTTGCAAAAACATAGAAAAGCTCTGTTTTTAACTATTCAAACTGATAAATTCAGGTTTCTTTCGTTCGAAACGGTGAATTTTTGTGTAATCACGATAAAACTGCTGTTTTAAACTTGCAAAAACATAGAAAAACGCTGTTTTGAACTATTCAAACTGACAAATTCATATTTCTTTCGTGTGTAACGGCGATTTATTAGAAATGACGATAAAGTTGCTGTTTTAAAGTTGCAAAAACATAGAAAAACGCTGTTTTGAATTATTCAAACTGTCAAATTCATGTTTCTTTAGTGCGAAACGGCGATTTATGAGAAATGACGATAAAATTTCTGTTTCAAATTTGCAAAAACATAGAAAAACGCTGTTTTCAACTATTAAAACTGACAAATTCATGTTTTTTTCGTGCGAAACGGCGATTTATGAGAAATGACGATAAAATTGCTGTTTTAAACTTGCAAAAACATAGAAAAACGCTGTTTTGAACTATTCAAACTGATAAATTCATGTTTCCTTCGTGCGAAACGGCGATTTATGAGCAATGACGATAAAATTGCTGTTTTGAACTTGCAAAAACATAGAAAAACGCTGTTTTGAACTATTTGAACTGACAAATTCATGTTTCTTTCATGCGAAACGGCGATTTATGAGAAATGACGATAAAATTGCTGTTTTAAACTTGCAAAAACATAGAAAAACTCTGTTTTGAACTATTCAAACTGATAAATTCATATTTCTTTCGAGCGAAACGGCGATTAATAAGAAATTACGATAAAATTGCTGTTTTAAACTTGCAAAAACATAGAAAAACGCTGTTTTCAACTATTCAAACTGATAAATTCATATTTCTTTCGTGCGAAACGGCGATTTATTAAAAATGACGATAAAATTGCTGTTTTAAACTTGCAAAAACTTAGAAAAACGCAGTTTTCAACTATTCAAACTGATAAATTCAGGTTTCTTTCGTTCGAAACGGTGGATTTTTGTGAAATCACGATAAAACTGCTGTTTTAAACTTGCAAAAACATAGAAAAACGCTGTTTTGAACTATTCAAACTGACAAATTCATGTTTCTTTCGTGTGAAACGGCGATTTATGAGAAATGACGATAAAATTGTTGTTTTAAACTTGCAAAAACATAGAAAAACGCTGTTTTGAACTATTCAAACTGATAAATTCATGTTTTTTCGTGCGAAACGGCGATTTATGAGAAATGACGATAAAATTGCTGTTTTAAACTTGCAGAAACATAGAAAAACGCTGTTTTGAACTATTCAAACTGACAAATTCATGTTTCTTTCGTGCGAAACGGCGATTTATGAGAAATGACGATAAAATTGCTAATTTAAACTTGCAAAAACATAGAAAAACGCTGTATTGAACTATTCAAACTGACAAATTCATGTTTCTTTCGTGCAAAACGGCGATTTATGAGAAATGACGATAAAATTGCTGTTTTAAACTTGCAAAAACATAGAAAAACGGTGTTTTCAACTATTCAAACTGATAAATTCATGTTTCTTTTGTGCGAAACGGCGATTTATGAGCAATGACGATAAAATTGCTGTTTTAAACTTGCAAAAACTTAGAAAAAAGCTGTTTTCAAATATTCAAACTGATAAATTCATGTTTCTTTCGTGCGAAACGGCGATTAATGAGAAATGACGATAAAATTGCTCTTTTAAACTTGCAAAAACATAGAAAAACGCTGTTTTCAACTATTCAAACTGATAAATTCAAGTTTCTTTTATGCGAAACGGCGATTTATGAGCAATGACGATAAAATTGCTGTTTTAAACTTGCAAAAACATAGAAAAACGCTGTTTTGAACTATTCAAACTGACAAATTCATGTTTCTTTCGTGCGAAACGGCGATTTATGAGAAATGACGATAAAATTGCTGTTTTAAACTTGTAAAAACATAGAAAAACGCTGTTTTCAACTATTCAAACTGACAAATTCATGTTTCTTTCGTGTGAAACGGCGATTTATGAGAAATGACGATAAAATTGCTGTTTTAAACTTGCAAAAACATAGAAAAACGCTGTTTTGATCTATTCAAACTGACAAATTTATGTTTCTTTCGTGCGAAACGGCGATTTATGAGAAATGACGATAAAATTGCTGTTTTAAATTTGCAAAAACATTGAAAAACGCTGTTTTCAACTATTCAAACTGACAAATTCATGTTTCTTTCGTGCGAAACGGCGATTTATGAGAAATGACGATAAAATTGCTGTTTTAAACTTGCAAAAACATAGAAAAACGCTGTTTTGAACTATTCAAACTGACAAATTCATGTTTCTTTCGTGCGAAACGGCGATTTATGAGAAATGACGATAAAATTGCTGTTTTAAACTTGCAAAAACATAGAAAAACGCTATTTTCAACTATTCAAACTGATAAATTTAGGTTTCTTTCGTGCAAAACGGCGATTTATGAGAAATGACGATAAAATTGCTGTTTTAAACATGCAAAAACATAGAAAAACGCTGTTTTCAACTATTCAAACTGATAAATTCATGTTTCTTTCGTGTGAAACGGCGATTTATGAGAAATGACGATAAAATTGCTGTTAAATTAGCAAAAACATAGAAAAACGCTGTTTTCAACTATTCAAACTGATAAGTTCAGGTTTCTTTCGTTCGAAACGTTGGATTTTTGTGAAATCACGAAAAAACTGCTGTTTTAAACTTGCAAAAACATAGAAAAACGCTGTTTTGAACTATTCAAACTGACAAATTCATGTTTCTTTCGTGCGAAACGGCGATTTATGAGAAATGACGATAAAATTTCTGTTTTAAACTTGCAAAAACATAGAAAAACGCTGTCTTCAACTATTTAAAATGACAAATTTATGTTTCTTTCGTGCGAAACGGCGATTTATGAGAAATGTCGATAAAATTGCTGTTTTAAACTTGCAAAAACATAGAAAACGCTGTTTTCAACTATTTAAACTGACAAATTCATATTTCTTTCGTGCGAAACGGCGATTTATGAGAAATGACGATAAAATTGCTGTTTTAAACTTGCAAAAACTTAGAAAAACGCTGTTTTCAACTATTCAAACTGATAAATTCAGGTTTCTTTCTGCGAAACGGCGATTTATGAGAAATGACGATAAATTGATGTTTTGAACTTGCAAAAACTTAGAAAAACGCTGTTTTCAACTATTCAAAATGACAAATTCATGTTTCTTTTATACGAAACGGTGGATTTTTGTGAAAACACGATAAAACTGTTGTTTTAAACTAGCAAAACGAAGAAAACGCTGTTTTCAACAATCTAAACTGACGTATTTAAAATGCTGTTTTAAACTTGCAAAAACATAGAAACGCTGTTTTGAACTATCCAAACTGACAAATTCATGTTTCTTTCGTGCGAAACGGCGATTTATGAGAAATGACTATAAAATTGCTGTTTTAAACTTGCAAAAACATAGAAAAAACGCTGTTTTCAATTATTCAAACTGATAAATTCATGTTTCTTTCGTGCGAAACGGCGATTTATGAGAAATGACGATAAAATTGCGGTTTTAAACTTGCAAAAACATAGAAAAACGCTGTTTTAAAACTATTCAAACTGATAAATTCCTGTTTCTTTCGTGCGAAACGACGATTTATGAGAAATGATTATAAAATTGCTGTTTTAAACTTGCAAAAACATAGAAAAACGCTCTTTTCAACTATTCAAAATGATAAATTCATGTTTCTTTCGTGCGAAACGGCTATTTATGAGCAATGACTATAAAATTGCAGTTTTAAACTTGCAAAAACATAGAAAAACGCTGTTTTCAACTATTCAAACTGATAAATTCAGGTTTCTTTCGTTCGAAACGGTGGATTTTTGTGAAATCACGATAAAACTGCTGTTTTAAACCTCCAAAAACAGAGAAAAACGCTGTCTTAAACTATTTAAACTGACAAATTCATGTTTCTTTCATGTGAAACGGCGATTTATGAGTAATGACGATAAAATTGCTGTTTTAAACTTGCAAAAACATAGAAAAGCTCTGTTTTTAACTATTCAAACTGATAAATTCAGGTTTCTTTCGTTCGAAACGGTGAATTTTTGTGTAATCACGATAAAACTGCTGTTTTAAACTTGCAAAAACATAGAAAAACGCTGTTTTGAACTATTCAAACTGACAAATTCATATTTCTTTCGTGTGTAACGGCTATTTATTAGAAATGACGATAAAGTTGCTGTTTTAAAGTTGCAAAAACATAGAAAAACGCTGTTTTGAATTATTCAAACTGTCAAATTCATGTTTCTTTAGGGCGAAACGGCGATTTATGAGAAATGACGATAAAATTTCTGTTTTAGATTTGCAAAAACATAGAAAAACGCTGTTTTCAACTAATAAAACTGACAAATTCATGTTTTTTTCGTGCGAAACGGCGATTATGAGAAATGACGATAAAATTGCTGTTTTAAACTTGCAAAAACATAGAAAAACGCTGTTTTGAACTATTCAAACTGATAAATTCATGTTTCCTTCGTGCGAAACGGCGATTTATGAGCAATGACGATAAAATTGCTGTTTTAAACTTGCAAAAACATAGAAAAACGCTGTTTTGAACTATTTGAACTGACAAATTCATGTTTCTTTCATGCGAAACGGCGATTTATGAGAAATGACGATAAAATTGCTGTTTTAAACTTGCAAAAACATAGAAAAACGCTGTTTTGAACTATTCAAACTGATAAATTCATGTTTCTTTCGAGCGAAACGGCGATTAATAAGAAATTACGATAAAATTGCTGTTTTAAACTTGCAAAAACATAGAAAAACGCTGTTTTGAACTATTCAAACTGATAAATTCATGTTTCTTTCGAGCGAAACGACGATTAATAAGAAATTACGATAAAATTGCTGTTTTAAACTTGCAAAAACATAGAAAAACGCCGTTTTCAACTATTCAAACTGATAAATTCATATTTCTTGCGTGCGAAACGGCGATTTATGAGAAATGACGATAAAATTGCTGTTTTAAACTTGCAAAAACTTAGAAAAACGCAGTTTTCATCTATTCAAACTGATAAATTCAGGTTTCTTTCGTTCGAAACGGTGGATTTTTGTGAAATCACGATAAAACTGCTGTTTTAAACTTGCAAAAACATAGAAAAACGCTGTTTTGAACTATTCAAACTGACAAATTCATGTTTCTTTCGTGTGAAACGGCGATTTATGAGAAATGACGATAAAATTGCTGTTTTAAACTTGCAAAAACATCGAAAAACGCTGTTTTGAACTATTCAAACTGATAAATTCATGTTTCTTTCGTGCGAAACGGCGATTTATGAGAAATGACGATAAAATTGCTGTTTTAAACTTGCAGAAACATAGAAAAACGCTGTTTTGAACTATTCAAACTGACAAATTCATGTTTCTTTCGTGCGAAACGGCGATTTTTGAGAAATAACGATAAAATTGCTGTTTTAAACTTGCAAAAACATAGAAAAACGCTGTATTGAACTATTCAAACTGACAAATTCATGTTTCTTTCGTGCAAAACGGCGATTTATGAGAAATGACGATAAAATTGCTGTTTTAAACTTGCAAAAACATAGAAAAACGCTGTTTTCAACTATTCAAACTGATAAATTCATGTTTCTTTTGTGCGAAACGGCGATTTATGAGCAATGACGATAAAGATGCTGTTTTAAACTTGCAAAAACTTAGAAAAAAGCTGTTTTCAAATATTCAAACTGATAAATTCATGTTTCTTTCGTGCGAAACGGCGATTTATGAGAAATGACGATAAAATTGCTCTTTTAAACTTGCAAAAACATAGAAAAACGCTGTTTTCAACTATTCAAACTGATAAATTCATGTTTCTTTTGTGCGAAAGGCGATTTATGAGCAATGACGATAAAATTGCTGTTTTAAACTTGCAAAAACTTAGAATAAAGCTGTTTTCAAATATTCAAACTGATAAATTCATGTTTCTTTCGTGCGAAACGGCGATTTATGAGAAATGACGATAAAATTGCTCTTTTAAACTTGCAAAAACATAGAAAAACCCTGTTTTCAACTATTCAAACTGATAAATTCAAGTTTCTTTTATGCGAAACGGCGATTTATGAGCAATGACGATAAAATTGCTGTTTTAAACTTGCAAAAACATAGAAAAACGCTGTTTTGAACTATTCAACTGATAAATTCATGTTTCTTTCGTGGAAACAGCGGTTAATGAGAAATTACGATAAAATTGCTGTTTTAAACTTGCAAAAACATAGAAAAACGCTGTTTTCAACTATTCAAACTGATAAATTCATGTTTCTTTCGTGCGAAACGGCGATTTATGAGAAATGACGATAAAATTGCTGATTTAAACTTGCAAAAACATAGAAAAACGCTGTTTTCAACTATTCAAACTGATAAATTCAGGTTTCTTTCGTTCGAAACGGTGGATTTTTGTGAAATCACGATAAAACTAATGTTTTAAACTTGCAAAAACATAGAAAAACGCTGTTTTGAACTATTCAAACTGACAAATTCATGTTTCTTTCGTGTGAAACGGCGATTTATGAGAAATGACGATAAAATTGCTGTTTTAAACTTGCAAAAACATAGAAAAACGCTGTTCTGAACTATTCAAACTTATAAATTCAGGTTTCTTTCGTTCGATACGGTGGATTTTTGTAAAATCACGATAAAACTGCTGTTTTAAACTTGCAAAAACATAGAAAAACGCTGTTTTCAACTATTCAAACTGATAAATTTCTGTTTCTTTCGTGCGAAACGGCGATTTATGAGAAATGACGATAAAATTGCTGTTTTAAACATGCAAAAACATAGAAAAACGCTGTTTTGAACTATTCAAACTGACAAATTCATGTTTCTTTCGTGCGAAACGGCGATTTATGAGAAATGACTATATAATTGCTGTTTTAAACTTGCAAAAACATAGAAAAACGCTGTTTTCAACTATTCAAACTGATAAATTCATGTTTCTTTCGTGCGAAACGGCGATTTATGAGAAATGACGATAAAATTGCGGTTTTAAACTTGCAAAAACATAGAAAAACGCTGTTTTCAACTATTCAAACTGATAAATTCCTGTTTCTTTCGTGCGAAACGACGATTTATGAGAAATGATTATAAAATTGCTGTTTTAAACTTGCAAAAACATAGAAAAACGCTGTTTTCAACTATTCAAACTGATAAATTCATGTTTCTTTCGTGCGAAACGGCTATTTATGAGCAATGACTATAAAATTGCAGTTTTAAACTTGCAAAAACATAGAAAAACGCTGTTTTCAACTATTCAAACTGATAAATTCAGGTTTCTTTCGTTCGAAACGGTGGATTTTTGTGAAATCACGATAAAACTGCTGTTTTAAACCTCCAAAAACAGAGAAAAACGCTGTCTTAAACTATTTAAACTGACAAATTCATGTTTCTTTCGTGTGAAACGGCGATTTATGAGTAATGACGATAAAATTGCTGTTTTAAACTTGCAAAAACATAGAAAAGCTCTGTTTTTAACTATTCAAACTGATAAATTCAGGTTTCTTTCGTTCGAAACGGTGAATTTTTGTGTAATCACGATAAAACTGCTGTTTTAAACTTGCAAAAACATAGAAAAACGCTGTTTTGAACTATTCAAACTGACAAATTCATATTTCTTTCGTGTGTAACGGCGATTTATTAGAAATGACGATAAAGTTGCTGTTTTAAAGTTGCAAAAACATAGAAAAACGCTGTTTTGAATTATTCAAACTGTCAAATTCATGTTTCTTTAGTGCGAAACGGCGATTTATGAGAAATGACGATAAAATTTCTGTTTTAAATTTGCAAAAACATAGAAAAACGCTGTTTTCAACTATTAAAACTGACAAATTCATGTTTTTTTTCGTGCGAAACGGCGATTTATGAGAAATGACGATAAAATTGTTGTTTTAAACTTGCAAAAACATAGAAAAACGCTGTTTTGAACTATTCAAACTGATAAATTCATGTTTCCTTCGTGCGAAACGGCGATTTATGAGCAATGACGATAAAATTGCTGTTTTAAACTTGCAAAAACATAGAAAAACGCTGTTTTGAATTATTTGAACTGACAAATTCATGTTTCTTTCATGCCAAACGGCGATTTATGAGAAATGACGATAAAATTGCTGTTTTAAACTTGCAAAAACATAGAAAAACGCTGTTTTGAACTATTCAAACTGATAAATTCATGTTTCTTTCGAGCGAAACGGCGATTAATAAGAAATTACGATAAAATTGCTGTTTTAAACTTGCAAAAACATAGAAAAACGCTGTTTTGAACTATTCAAACTGATAAATTCATGTTTCTTTCGAGCGAAACGGCGATTAATAAGAAATTACGATAAAATTGCTGTTTTAAACTTGCAAAAACATAGAAAAACGCTGTTTTCAACTATTCAAACTGATAAATTCATATTTCTTGCGTGCGAAACGGCGATTTATGAGAAATGACGATAAAATTGCTGTTTTAAACTTGCAAAAACTTAGAAAAACGCAGTTTTCAACTATTCAAACTGATAAATTCAGGTTTCTTTCGTTCGAAACGGTGGATTTTTGTGAAATCACGATAAAACTGCTGTTTTAAACTTGCAAAAACATAGAAAAACGCTGTTTTGAACTATTCAAACTGACAAATTCATGTTTCTTTCGTGTGAAACGGCGATTTATGAGAAATGACGATAAAATTGCTGTTTTAAACTTTTAAAAACATCGAAAAACGCTGTTTTGAACTATTCAAACTGATAAATTCATGTTTCTTTCGTGCGAAACGGCGATTTATGAGAAATGACGATAAAATTGCTGTTTTAAACTTGCAGAAACATAGAAAAACGTTGTTTTCAAATATTCAAACTGATAAATTCATGTTTCTTGCGTGCGAAACGGCGATTTATGAGAAATGACGATAAAATTGCTCTTTTAAACTTGTAAAAACATAGAAAAACGCTGTTTTCAACTATTCAAACTGATAAATTCATGTTTCTTTCGTGCGAAACGGCGATTTATGAGCAATGACGATAAAATTGCTCATTTAAACTTGCAAAAACATAGAAAAACGCTGTTTTCAACTATTCAAACTGATAAATTCATGTTTCTTTTGTGCGAAACGGCGATTTATGAGCAATGACGATAAAATTGCTGTTTTAAACTTGCAAAAACTTAGAAAAAAGCTGTTTTTAAATATTCAAACTGATAAATTCATGTTTCTTTCGTGCGAAACGGCGATTTATGAGAAATGACGATAAAATTGCTCTTTTAAACTTGCAAAAACATAGAAAAACGCTGTTTTCAACTATTCAAACTGATAAATTCATGTTTCTTTTGTGCGAAACGGCGATTTATGAGAAATGACGATAAAATTGCTGTTTTAAACTTGCAAAAACAAAAAAAAACGCTATATTGAACTATTCAAACTGACAAATTCATGTTTCTTTCGTGCAAAACGGCGATTTATGAGAAATGACGATAAAATTGCTGTTTTAAACTTGCAAAAACATAGAAAAACGCTGTTTTCAACTATTCAAACTGATAAATTCATGTTTCTTTTGTGCGAAACGGCGATTTATGAGCAATGACGATAAAATTGCTGTTTTAAACTTGCAAAAACTTAGAAAAAAGCTGTTTTTAAATATTCAAACTGATAAATTCATGTTTCTTTCGTGCGAAACGGCGATTTATGAGAAATGACAATAAAATTGCTCATTTAAACTTGCAAAAACATAGAAAAACGCTGTTTTCAACTATTCAAACTGATAAATTCATGTTTCTTTTGTGCGAAACGGCGATTTATGAGCAATGACGATAAAATTGCTGTTTTAAACTTGCAAAAACTTAGAAAAAAGCTGTTTTTAAATATTCAAACTGATAAATTCATGTTTCTTTCGTGCGAAACGGCGATTTATGAGAAATGACGATAAAATTGCTCTTTTAAACTTGCAAAAACATAGAAAAACGCTGTTTTCAACTATTCAAACTGATAAATTCAAGTTTCTTTTATGCGAAACGGCGATTTATGAGCAATGACGATAAAATTGCTGTTTTAAACTTGCAAAAACATAGAAAAACGCTGTTTTGAACTATTCGAACTGACAAATTCATGTTTCTTTCGTGCGAAACGGCGATTTTTGAGAAATGACGATAAAATTGCTGTTTTAAAATTGCAAAAACATAGAAAAACTCTGTATTGAACTGTTCAAACTGATAAATTCATGTTTCTTTCGTGGAAACGGCGGTTAATGAGAAATTACGATAAAATTGCTGTTTTAAACTTGCAAAAACATAGAAAAACGCTGTTTTCAACTATTCAAACTGATAAATTCATGTTTCTTTCGTGCGAAACGGCGATTTATGAGAAATGACGATAAAATTGCTGTTTTAAACTTGCAAAAAACATAGAAAAACGCTGTTTTCAACTATTCAAACTGATAAATTCAGGTTTCTTTCGTTCGAAACGGTGGATTTTTGTGAAATCACGATAAAACTAATGTTTTAAACTTGCAAAAACATAGAAAAACGCTGTTTTGAACTATTCAAACTGACAAATTCATGTTTCTTTCGTGTGAAACGGCGATTTATGAGAAATGACGATAAAATTGCTGTTTTAAACTTGCAAAAACATAAAAAAACGCTGTTCTGAACTATTCAAACTTATAAATTCAGGTTTCTTTCGTTCGATACGGTGGATTTTTGTAAAATCACGATAAAACTGCTGTTTTAAACTTGCAAAAACATAGAAAAACGCTGTTTTCAACTATTCAAACTGATAAATTCCTGTTTCTTTCGTGCGAAACGGCGATTTATGAGAAATGACGATAAAATTGCTGTTTTAAACTTGCAAAAACATAGAAAAACGCTGTTTTGAACTTTTCAAACTGACAAATTCATGTTTCTTTCGTGCGAAACGGCGATTTATGAGAAATTACGATAAAATTGCTGTTTTAAACTTGCAAAAACATAGAAAAACGCTGGTTTCAACTATTCAAACTGATAAATTTAGGTTTCTTTCGTGCGGAACGGCGATTTATGAGAAATGACGATAAAATTGCTGTTTTCAATTTGCAAAAACATTGAAAAACGCTGTTTTCAACAATTCAAACTGACAAATTCATGTTTCTTTCGTGCGAAACGGCGATTTATGAGAAATGACGATAAAATTGCTGTTTTAAACTTGCAAAAACATAGAAAAACGCTGTTGTCAACTATTCAAACTGATAAATTCATGTTTCTTTCGTGTGAAACGGCGATTTATGAGAAATGGCGATAAAATTGCTGTTAAATTAGCAAAAACATAGAAAAACGCTGTTTTCAACTATTCAAACTGATAAATTCAGGTTTCTTTCGTTCGAAACGTTGGATTTTTGTGAAATCACGAAAAAACTGCTGTTTTAACTTGCAAAAACATAGAAAAACGCTGTTTTGAACTATTCAAACTGACAAATTCATGTTTCTTTCGTGCGAAACGGCGATTTATGAGAAATGACGAAAAAATTGCTGTTTTAAACTTGCAAAATCATAGAAAAACGCTGTTTTCAACTATTCAAACTAATAAATTCAGGTTTCTTTCGTGCGAAACGGTGATTTATGAGAAATGACGATAAAATTGCTGTTTTAAACTTGCAAAAACATAGAAAAACGCTGTTTTCAACTATTCAAACTGACAAATTCATGTTTCTTTCGTGCGAAACGGCTATTTATGAGAAATGACGATAAAATTGCTGTTTTAAACTTGCAAAAACATAGAAAAACGCTGTTTTCAACTATTCAAACTGATAAATTCATGTTTCTTTCGTGCGAAACGGCGATTTATGAGAAATGACGATAAAATTGCTGTTTTAAACTTGCAAAAACATAGAAAAACGCTGTTTTCAACTATTCAAACTGACAAATTCATGTTTCTTTCGTGCGAAACGGCAATTTATGAGAAATGACGATAAAATTGCTGTTTTAAACTTGCAAAAACATAGAAAAACGCTGTTTTCAACTATTCAAACTGATAAATTCATGTTTCTTTCGTGTGAAACGGCGATTTATGAGAAATGACGATAAAATTGCTGTTTAATTAGCAAAAACATAGAAAAACGCTGTTTTCAACTATTCAAACTGATAAATTCAGGTTTCTTTCGTTCGAAACGTTGGATTTTTGTGAAATCACGAAAAAACTGCTGTTTTAAACTTGCAAAAACATAGAAAAACGCTGTTTTCAACTATTCAAACTAATAAATTCAGGTTTCTTTCGTGCGAAACGGCGATTTATGAGAAATGACGATAAAATTGTTGTTTTAAACTTGCAAAAACATAGAAAAACGCTGTTTTCAACTATTCAAACTGACAAATTCATGTTTCTTTCGTGCGTAACGGCTAATTATGAGAAATGACGATAAAATTGCTGTTTTAAACTTGCAAAAACATAGAAAAACACTGTTTTCAAACTATTCAAACTGATAAATTCATGTTTCTTTCGTTCGAAACGGCGATTTATGAGAAATGATGATAAAATTGCTGTTTTAAACTTGCAAAAACATAGAAAAACGCTGTTTTCAACTATTCAAACTGACAAATTCATGTTTTTTCGTGCGAAACGGCGATTTATGAGAAATGACGATAAAATTTCTGTTTTAAACTTGCAAAAACATAGAAAAACGCTGTCTTCAACTATTTAAAATGACAAATTTATGTTTCTTTCGTGCGAAACGGCGATTTATGAGAAATGTCGATAAAATTGCTGTTTTAAACTTGCAAAAACATAGAAAACGCTGTTTTCAACTATTTAAACTGACAAATTCATATTTCTTTCGTGCGAAACGGCGATTTATGAGAAATGACGATAAAATTGCTGTTTTAAACTTGCAAAAACTTAGAAAAACGCTGTTTTCAACTATTCAAACTGATAAATTCAGGTTTCTTTCGTGCGAAACGGCGATTTATGAGAAATGACGATAAAATTGCTGTTTTAAACTTGCAAAAACTTAGAAAAACGCTGTTTTCAACTATTCAAAATGACAAATTCATGTTTGTTTCGTTCGAAACGGTGGATTTTTGTGAAAACACGATAAAACTGTTGTTTTAAACTAGCAAAACGAAGAAAACGCTGTTTTCAACAATCTAAACTGACGTATTTAAAATGCTGTTTTAAACTTGCAAAAACATGGAAAACGCTGTTTTGAACTATCCAAACTGACAAATTCATGTTTCTTTCGTGCGAAACGGCGATTTATGAGAAATGACTATAAAATTGCTGTTTTAAACTTGCAAAAACATAGAAAAACGCTGTTTTCAACTATTCAAACTGATAAATTCATGTTTCTTTCGTGCGAAACGGCGATTTATGAAAAATGACGATAAAATTGCGGTTTTAAACTTGCAAAAACATAGAAAAACGCTGTTTTCAACTATTCAAACTGATAAATTTAGGTTTCTTTCGTTCGAAACGGTGGATTTTTGTGAAATCACGATAAAACTGCTGTTTTAAACCTCCAAAAACAGAGAAAAACGCTGTCTTAAACTATTTAAACTGACAAATTCATGTTTCTTTCGTGTGAAACGGCGATTTATGAGAAATGACGATAAAATTGCTGTTTTAAACTTGCAAAAACATAGAAAAGCTCTGTTTTTAACTATTCAAACTGATAAATTCAGGTTTCTTTCGTTGGAAACGGTGAATTTTTGTGTAATCACGATAAAACTGCTGTTTTAGCTTGCAAAAACATAGAAAAACGCTGTTTTGAACTATTCAAACTGACAAATTCATATTTCTTTCGTGTGTAACGGCGATTTATTAGAAATGACGATAAAGTTGCTGTTTTAAAGTTGCAAAAACATAGAAAAACGCTGTTTTGAATTATTCAAACTGTCAAATTCATGTTTCTTTAGTGCGAAACGGCGATTTATGAGAAATGACGATTAAATTTCTGTTTTAAATTTGCAAAAACATAGAAAAACGCTGTTTTCAACTATTAAAACTGACAAATTCATGTTTTTTTCGTGCGAAACGGCGATTTATGAGAAATGACGATAAAATTGCTGTTTTAAACTTGCAAAAACATAGAAAAACGCTGTTTTGAACTATTCAAACTGATAAATTTATGTTTCCTTCGTGCGAAACGGCGATTTATGAGCAATGACGATAAAATTGCTGTTTTAAACTTGCAAAAACATAGAAAAACGCTGTTTTGAACTATTTGAACTGACAAATTCATGTTTCTTTCATGCGAAACGGCGATTTATGAGAAATGACGATAAAATTGCTGTTTTAAACTTGCAAAAACATAGAAAAACGCTGTTTTGAACTATTCAAACTGATAAATTCATGTTTCTTTCGAGCGAAACGGCAATTAATAAGAAATTACGATAAAATTGCTGTTTTAAACTTGCAAAAACATAGAAAAACGCTGTTTTGAACTATTCAAACTGATAAATTCATGTTTCTTTCGAGCGAAACGGCGATTTATGAGAAATGACTATAAAATTGCTGTTTTAAACTTGCAAAAACATAGAAAAACGCTGTTTTCAACTATTCAAACTGATAAATTCATGTTTCTTTCGTGCGAAACGGCGATTTATGAGAAATGACGATAAAATTGCGGTTTTAAACTTGCAAAAACATAGAAAAACGCTGTTTTCAACTATTCAAACTGATAAATTCAGGTTTCTTTCGTTCGAAACGGTGGATTTTTGTGAAATCACGATAAAACTGCTGTTTTAAAACTCCAAAAACAGAGAAAAACGCTGTCTTAAACTATTTAAACTGACAAATTCATGTTTCTTTCGTGTGAAACGGCGATTTATGAGAAATGACGATAAAATTGCTGTTTTAAACTTGCAAAAACATAGAAAAGCTCTGTTTTTAACTATTCAAACTGATAAATTCAGGTTTCTTTCGTTCGAAACGGTGAATTTTTGTGTAATCACGATAAAACTGCTGTTTTAGCTTGCAAAAACATAGAAAAACGCTGTTTTGAACTATTCAAACTGACAAATTTATATTTCTTTCGTGTGTAACGGCGATTTATTAGAAATGTCGATAAAGTTGCTGTTTTAAAGTTGCAAAAACATAGAAAAACGCTGTTTTGAATTATTCAAACTGTCAAATTCATGTTTCTTTAGTGCGAAACGGCGATTTATGAGAAATGACGATAAAATTTCTGTTTTAAATTTGCAAAAACATAGAAAAACGCTGTTTTCAACTATTAAAACTGACAAATTCATGTTTTTTTCGTGCGAAACGGCGATTTATGAGAAATGACGATAAAATTGCTGTTTTAAACTTGCAAAAACATAGAAAAACGCTGTTTTTAACTATTCAAACTGATAAATTCATGTTTCCTTCGTGCGAAACGGCGATTTATGAGTAATGACGATAAAATTGCTGTTTTAAACTTGCAAAAACATAGAAAAACGCTGTTTTGAACTATTTGAACTGACAAATTCATGTTTCTTTCATGCGAAACGGCGATTTATGAGAAATGACGATAAAATTGCTGTTTTAAACTTGCAAAAACATAGAAAAACGCTGTTTTGAACTATTCAAACTGATAAATTCATGTTTCTTTCGAGCGAAACGGCGATTAATAAGAAATTACGATAAAATTGCTGTTTTAAACTTGCAAAAACATAGAAAAACGCTGTTTTGAACTATTCAAACTGATAAATTCATGTTTCTTTCGAGCGAAACGGCGATTAATAAGAAATTACGATAAAATTGCTGTTTTAAACTTGCAAAAACATAGAAAAACGCTGTTTTCAACTATTCAAACTGATAAATTCATATTTCTTTCGTGCGAAACGGCGATTTATGAGAAATGACAATAAAATTGCTGTTTTAAACTTGCAAAAACTTAGAAAAACGCAGTTTTCAACTATTCAAACTGATAAATTCAGGTTTCTTTCGTTCGAAACGGTGGATTTTTGTGAAATCACGATAAAACTGCTGTTTTAAACTTGCAAAAACATAGAAAAACGCTGTTTTGAACTATACAAACTGACAAATTCATGTTTCTTTCGTGCGAAACGGCGATTTATGAGAAATGACGATAAAATTGCTGTTTTAAACTTGCAAAAACATAGAAAAACGCTGTATTAAACTATTCAAACTGACAAATTCATGTTTCTTTCGTGCAAAACGGCGATTTATGAGAAATGACGATAAAATTGCTGTTTTAAACTTGCAAAAACATAGAAAAACGCTGTTTTGAACTATTCGAACTGACAAATTCATGTTTCTTTCGTGCGAAACGGCGATTTTTGAGAAATGACGATAAAATTGCTGTTTTAAAATTGCAAAAACATAGAAAAACTCTGTTTTGAACTGTTCAAACTGATAAATTCATGTTTCTTTCGTGGAAACGACGGTTAATGAGAAATTACGATAAAATTGCTGTTTTAAACTTGCAAAAACATAGAAAAACGCTGTTTTCAACTATTCAAACTGATAAATTCATGTTTCTTTCGTGCGAAACGGCGATTTATGAGAAATGACGATAAAATTGCTGTTTTAAACTTGCAAAAACATAGAAAAACGCTGTTTTCAACTATTCAAACTGATAAATTCAGGTTTCTTTCGTTCGAAACGGTGGATTTTTGTGAAATCACGATAAAACTAATGTTTTAAACTTGCAAAAACATAGAAAAACGCTGTTTTCAACTATTCAAACTGATAAATTCATGTTTCTTTCGTGCGAAACGGCGATTTATGAGAAATGACGATAAAATTGCTGTTTTAAACTTGCAAAAACATAGAAAAACGCTGTTTTCAACTATTCAAACTGACAAATTCATGTTTCTTTCGTGCGAAACGGCAATTTATGAGAAATGACGATAAAATTGCTGTTTTAAACTTGCAAAAACATAGAAAAACGCTGTTTTCAACTATTCAAATTGATAAATTCATGTTTCTTTCGTGTGAAACGGCGATTTATAAGAAATGACGATAAAATTGCTGTTTAATTAGCAAAAACATAGAAAAACGCTGTTTTCAACTATTCAAACTGATAAATTCAGGTTTCTTTCGTTCGAAACGTTGGATTTTTGTGAAATCACGAAAAAACTGCTGTTTTAAACTTGCAAAAACATAGAAAAACGCTGTTTTGAACTATTCAAACTGACAAATTCATGTTTCTTTCGTGCGAACGGCGATTTATGAGAAATGACGATAAAATTGCTGTTTTAAACTTGCAAAAACATAGAAAAACGCTGTTTTCAACTATTCAAACTGACAAATTCATGTTTATTACGTGCAAAACGGCGATTTATGAGAAATGACGATAAAATTGCTGTTTTAAACTTGCAAAAACATAGAAAAACGCTGTTTTCAACTATTCAAACTGATAAATTCAGGTTTCTTTCGTGCGAAACGGCGATTTATGAGAAATGACGATAAAATTGCTGTTTTAAACTTGCAAAAACTTAGAAAAACGCTGTTTTCAACTATTCAAAATGACAAATTCATGTTTGTTTCGTTTGAAACGGTGGATTTTTGTGAAAACACGATAAAACTGTTGTTTTAAACTAGCAAAACGAAGAAAACGCTGTTTTCAACAATCTAAACTGACGTATTTAAAATGCTGTTTTAAACTTGCAAAAACATGGAAAACGCTGTTTTGAACTATCCAAACTGACAAATTCATGTTTCTTTCGTGCGAAACGACGATTTATGAGAAATGATTATAAAATTGCTGTTTTAAACTTGCAAAAACATAGAAAAACGCTGTTTTCAACTATTCAAACTGATAAATTCATGTTTCTTTCGTGCGAAACGGCTATTTATGAGCAATGACTATAAAATTTCAGTTTTAAACTTGCAAAAACATAGAAAAACGCTGTTTTCAACTATTCAAACTGATAAATTCAGGTTTCTTTCGTTCGAAACGGTGGATTTTTGTGAAATCACGATAAAACTGCTGTTTTAAACTTGCAAAAACATAGAAAAACGCTGTTTTGAACTATTCAAACTGACAAATTCATATTTCTTTCGTGTGTAACGGCGATTTATTAGAAATGACGATAAAGTTGCTGTTTTAAAGTTGCAAAAACATAGAAAAACGATGTTTTGAATTATTCAAACTGATAAATTCATGTTTCCTTCGTGCGAAACGGCGATTTATGAGCAATGACGATAAAATTGCTGTTTTAAACTTGCAAAAACATAGAAAAACGCTGTTTTGAACTATTTGAACTGACAAATTCATGTTTCTTTCATGCGAAACGGCGATTTATGAGAAATGACGATAAAATTGCTGTTTTAAACTTGCAAAAACATAGAAAAACGCTGTTTTGAACTATTCAAACTGATAAATTCATGTTTCTTTCGAGCGAAACGGCGATTAATAAGAAATTACGATAAAATTGCTGTTTTAAACTTGCAAAAACATAGAAAAACGCTGTTTTGAACTATTCAAACTGATAAATTCATGTTTCTTTCGAGCGAAACGGCGATTCATAAGAAATTACGATAAAATTGCTGTTTTAAACTTGCAAAAACATAGAAAAACGCTGTTTTCAACTATTCAAACTGATAAATTCATATTTCTTGCGTGCGAAACGGCGATTTATGAGAAATGACGATAAAATTGCTGTTTTAAACTTGCAAAAACTTAGAAAAACGCTGTTTTCAACTATTCAAAATGACAAATTCATGTTTCTTTCGTTCGAAACGGTGGATTTTTGTGAAAACACGATAAAACTGTTGTTTTAAACTAGCAAAACGAAGAAAACGCTGTTTTCAACAATCTAAACTGACGTATTTAAAATGCTGTTTTAAACTTGCAAAAACATAGAAAACGCTGTTTTGAACTATCCAAACTGACAAATTCATGTTTCTTTCGTGCGAAACGGCGATTTATGAGAAATGACTATAAAATTGCTGTTTTAAACTTGCAAAAACATAGAAAAACGCTGTTTTCAACTATTCAAACTGATAAATTCATGTTTCTTTCGTGCGAAACGGCGATTTATGAGAAATGACGATAAAATTGCGGTTTTAAACTTGCAAAAACATAGAAAAACGCTGTTTTCAACTATTCAAACTGATAAATTCCTGTTTCTTTCGTGCGAAACGACGATTTATGAGAAATGATTATAAAATTGCTGTTTTAAACTTGCAAAAACATAGAAAAACGCTGTTTTCAACTATTCAAACTGATAAATTCATGTTTCTTTCGTGCGAAACGGCTATTTATGAGCAATGACTATAAAATTGCAGTTTTAAACTTGCAAAAACATAGAAAAACGCTGTTTTCAACTATTCAAACTGATAAATTCAGGTTTCTTTCGTTCGAAACGGTGGATTTTTGTGAAATCACGATAAAACTGCTGTTTTAAACCTCCAAAAACAGAGAAAAACGCTGTCTTAAACTATTTAAACTGACAAATTCATGTTTCTTTCATGTGAAACGGCGATTTATGAGTAATGACGATAAAATTGCTGTTTTAAACTTGCAAAAACATAGAAAAGCTCTGTTTTTAACTATTCAAACTGATAAATTCAGGTTTCTTTCGTTCGAAACGGTGAATTTTTGTGTAATCACGATAAAACTGCTGTTTTAAACTTGCAAAAACATAGAAAAACGCTGTTTTGAACTATTCAAACTGACAAATTCATATTTCTTTCGTGTGTAACGGCGATTTATTAGAAATGACGATAAAGTTGCTGTTTTAAAGTTGCAAAAACATAGAAAAACGCTGTTTTGAATTATTCAAACTGTCAAATTCATGTTTCTTTAGGGCGAAACGGCGATTTATGAGAAATGACGATAAAATTTCTGTTTTAAATTTGCAAAAACATAGAAAAACGCTGTTTTCAACTATTAAAACTGACAAATTCATGTTTTTTTCGTGCGAAACGGCGATTTATGAGAAATGACGATAAAATTGCTGTTTTAAACTTGCAAAAACATAGAAAAACGCTGTTTTGAACTATTCAAACTGATAAATTCATGTTTCCTTCGTGCGAAACGGCGATTTATGAGCAATGACGATAAAATTGCTGTTTTAAACTTGCAAAAACATAGAAAAACGCTGTTTTGAACTATTTGAACTGACAAATTCATGTTTCTTTCATGCGAAACGGCGATTTATGAGAAATGACGATAAAATTGCTGTTTTAAACTTGCAAAAAC
Organism: Poecilus cupreus; assembly: GCA_963942605.1. Classification (NCBI taxonomy): domain Eukaryota; kingdom Metazoa; phylum Arthropoda; class Insecta; order Coleoptera; family Carabidae; genus Poecilus; species Poecilus cupreus. Next base: position 26,768 of record CAWWDY010001838.1, read on the forward strand.
ATAGAAAAACGCTGTTTTGAACTATTCAAACTGATAAATTCATGTTTCTTTCGAGCGAAACGACGATTAATAAGAAATTACGATAAAATTGCTGTTTTAAACTTGCAAAAACATAGAAAAACGCTGTTTTCAACTATTCAAACTGATAAATTCATATTTCTTGCGTGCGAAACGGCGATTTATGAGAAATGACGATAAAATTGCTGTTTTAAACTTGCAAAAACTTAGAAAAACGCAGTTTTCATCTATTCAAACTGATAAATTCAGGTTTCTTTCGTTCGAAACGGTGGATTTTTGTGAAATCACGATAAAACTGCTGTTTTAAACTTGCAAAAACATAGAAAAACGCTGTTTTGAACTATTCAAACTGACAAATTCATGTTTCTTTCGTGTGAAACGGCGATTTATGAGAAATGACGATAAAATTGCTGTTTTAAACTTGCAAAAACATCGAAAAACGCTGTTTTGAACTATTCAAACTGATAAATTCATGTTTCTTTCGTGCGAAACGGCGATTTATGAGAAATGACGATAAAATTGCTGTTTTAAACTTGCAGAAACATAGAAAAACGCTGTTTTGAACTATTCAAACTGACAAATTCATGTTTCTTTCGTGCGAAACGGCGATTTTTGAGAAATGACGATAAAATTGCTGTTTTAAACTTGCAAAAACATAGAAAAACGCTGTTTTCACTATTCAAACTGATAAATTCATGTTTCTTTTGTGCGAAACGGCGATTTATGAGCAATGACGATAAAATTGCTGTTTTAAACTTGCAAAAACTTAGAAAAAGCTGTTTTCAAATATTCAAACTGATAAATTCATGTTTCTTTCGTGCGAAACGGCGATTTATGAGAAATGACGATAAAATTGCTCTTTTAAACTTGCAAAAACATAGAAAAAACGCTGTTTTTCAACTATTCAAACTGATAAATTCATGTTTCTTTGTGCGAAAGGCGATTTATGAGCAATGACGATAAAATTGCTGTTTAAACTTGCAAAAACTTAGAATAAAGCTGTTTTCAAATATTCAAACTGATAAATTCATGTTTCTTTCGTGCGAAACGGCGATTTATGAGAAATGACGATAAAATTGCTCTTTTAAACTTGCAAAAACATAGAAAAACCCTGTTTTCAACTATTCAAACTGATAAATTCAAGTTTCTTTTATGCAAAACGGCGATTTATGAGCAATGACGATAAAATTGCTGTTTTAAACTTGCAAAAACATAGAAAAACGCTGTTTTGAACTATTCAAACTGATAAATTCATGTTTCTTTCGTGGAAACAGCGGTTAATGAGAAATTACGATAAAATTGCTGTTTTAAACTTGCAAAAACATAGAAAAACGCTGTTTTCAACTATTCAAACTGATAAATTCATGTTTCTTTCGTGCGAAACGGCGATTTATGAGAAATGACGATAAAATTGCTGATTTAAACTTGCAAAAACATAGAAAAACGCTGTTTTCAACTATTCAACTGATAAATTCAGGTTTCTTTCGTTCGAAACGGTGGATTTTTGTGAAATCACGATAAAACTAATGTTTTAAACTTGCAAAAACATAGAAAAACGCTGTTTGAACTATTCAAACTGACAAATTCATGTTTCTTTCGTGTGAAACGGCGATTTATGAGAAATGACGATAAAATTGCTGTTTTAAACTTGCAAAAAACATAGAAAAACGCTGTTCTGAACTATTCAAACTTATAAATTCAGGTTTCTTTCGTTCGATACGGTGGATTTTTGTAAAATCACGATAAAACTGCTGTTTTAAACTTGCAAAAACATAGAAAAACGCTGTTTTCAACTATTCAAACTGATAAATTTCTGTTTCTTTCGTGCGAAACGGCGATTTATGAGAAATGACGATAAAATTGCTGTTTTAAACATGCAAAAACATAGAAAAACGCTGTTTTGAACTATTCAAACTGACAAATTCATGTTTCTTTCGTGCGAAACGGCGATTTATGAGAATGACTATAAAATTGCTGTTTTAAACTTGCAAAAACATAGAAAAACGCTGTTTTCAACTATTCAAACTGATAAATTCATGTTTCTTTCGTGCGAAACGGCGATTTATGAGAAATGACGATAAAATTGCGGTTTTAAACTTGCAAAAACATAGAAAAACGCTGTTTTCAACTATTCAAACTGATAAATTCCTGTTTCTTTCGTGCGAAACGACGATTTATGAGAAATGATTATAAAATTGCTGTTTTAAACTTGCAAAAACATAGAAAAACGCTGTTTTCAACTATTCAAACTGATAAATTCATGTTTCTTTCGTGCGAAACTGCTATTTATGAGCAATGACTATAAAATTGCAGTTTTAAACTTGCAAAAACATAGAAAAACGCTGTTTTCAACTATTCAAAACTGATAAATTTAGGTTTCTTTCGTTCGAAACGATGGATTTTTGTGAAATCACGATAAAACTGCTGTTTTAAACCTCCAAAAACAGAGAAAAACGCTGTCTTAAACTATTTTAAACTGACAAATTCATGTTTCTTTCGTGTGAAACGGCGATTTATGAGTAATGACGATAAAATTGCTGTTTTAAACTTGCAAAAACATAGAAAAGCTCTGTTTTTAACTATTCAAACTGATAAATTCAGGTTTCTTTCGTTCGAAACGGTGAATTTTTGTGTAATCACGATAAAACTGCTGTTTTAAACTTGCAAAAACATAGAAAAAACGCTGTTTTGAACTATTCAAACTGACAAATTCATATTTCTTTCGTGTGTAACGGCGATTTATTAGAAATGACGATAAAGTTGCTGTTTTAAAGTTGCAAAAACATAGAAAAACGCTGTTTTGAATTATTCAAACTGTCAAATTCATGTTTCTTTAGTGCGAAACGGCGATTTATGAGAAATGACGATAAAATTTCTGTTTTAAAATTTGCAAAAACATAGAAAAAACGCTGTTTTCAACTATTAAAACTGACAAATTCATGTTTTTTTCGTGCGAAACGGCGATTTATGAGAAATGACGATAAAATTGTTGTTTTAAACTTGCAAAAACATAGAAAAACGCTGTTTTGAACTATTCAAACTGATAAATTCATGTTTCCTTCGTGCGAAACGGCGATTTATGAGCAATGACGATAAAATTGCTGTTTTAAACTTGCAAAAACATAGAAAAACGCTGTTTTGAATTATTTGAACTGACAAATTCATGTTTCTTTTATGCCAAACGGCGATTTATGAGAAATGACGATAAAATTGCTGTTTTAAACTTGCAAAAACATAGAAAAACGCTGTTTTGAACTATTCAAACTGATAAATTCATGTTTCTTTCGAGCGAAACGGCGATTAATAAGAAATTACGATAAAATTGCTGTTTTAAACTTGCAAAAACATAGAAAAACGCTGTTTTGAACTATTCAAACTGATAAATTCATGTTTCTTTCGAGCGAAACGGCGATTAATAAGAAATTACGATAAAATTGCTGTTTTAAACTTGCAAAAACATAGAAAAACGCTGTTTTCAACTATTCAAACTGATAAATTCATATTTCTTGCGTGCGAAACGGCGATTTATGAGAAATGACGATAAAATTGCTGTTTTAAACTTGCAATAACTTAGAAAAACGCAGTTTTCAACTATTCAAACTGATAAATTCAGGTTTCTTTCGTTCGAAACGGTGGATTTTTGTGAAATCACGATAAAACTGCTGTTTTAAACTTGCAAAAACATAGAAAAAACGCTGTTTTGAACTATTCAAACTGACAAATTCATGTTTCTTTCGTGTGAAACGGCGATTTATGAGAAATGACGATAAAATTGCTGTTTTAAACTTGCAAAAAACATCGAAAAACGCTGTTTTGAACTATTCAAACTGATAAATTCATGTTTCTTTCGTGCGAAACGGCGATTTATGAGAAATGACGATAAAATTGCTGTTTTAAACTTGCAGAAACATAGAAAAACGCTGTTTTGAACTATTCAAACTGACAAATTCATGTTTCTTTCGTGCGAAACGGCGATTTTTGAGAAATGACGATAAAATTGCTGTTTTAAACTTGCAAAAACATAGAAAAACGCTGTATTGAACTACTCAAACTGACAAATTCATGTTTCTTTCGTGCAAAACGGCGATTTATGAGAAATGACGATAAAATTGCTGTTTTAAACTTGCAAAAACATAGAAAAACGCTGTTTTCAACTATTCAAACTGATAAATTCATGTTTCTTTTGTGCGAAACGGCGATTTATGAGCAATGACGATAAAATTGCTGTTTTAAACTTGCAAAAACTTAGAAAAAAGCTGTTTTCAAATATTCAAACTGATAAATTCATGTTTCTTTCGTGCGAAACGGCGATTTATGAGAAATGACGATAAAATTGCTCTTTTAAACTTGCAAAAACATAGAAAAACGCTGTTTTCAACTATTCAAACTGATAAATTCATGTTTCTTTTGTGCGAAAGGCGATTTATGAGCAATGACGATAAAATTGCTGTTTTAAACTTGCAAAAACTTAGAATAAAGCTGTTTTCAAATATTCAAACTGATAAATTCATGTTTCTTTCGTGCGAAACGGCGATTTATGAGAAATGACGATAAAATTGCTCTTTTAAACTTGCAAAAACATAGAAAAACCCTGTTTTCAACTACTCAAACTGATAAATTCAAGTTTCTTTTATGCGAAACGGCGATTTATGAGCAATGACGATAAAATTGCTGTTTTAAACTTGCAAAAACATAGAAAAACGCTGTTTTGAACTATTCAAACTGATAAATTCATGTTTCTTTCGTGGAAACAGCGGTTAATGAGAAATTACGATAAAATTGCTGTTTTAAACTTGCAAAAACATAGAAAAACGCTGTTTTCAACTATTCAAACTGATAAATTCAGGTTTCTTTCGTTCGAAACGGTGGATTTTTGTGAAATCACGATAAAACTAATGTTTTAAACTTGCAAAAACATAGAAAAACGCTGTTTTGAACTATTCAAACTGACAAATTCATGTTTCTTTCGTGTGAAACGGCGATTTATGAGAAATGACGATAAAATTGCTGTTTTAAACTTGCAAAAACATAGAAAAACGCTGTTCTGAACTATTCAAACTTATAAATTCAGGTTTCTTTCGTTCGATACGGTGGATTTTTGTAAAATCACGATAAAACTGCTGTTTTAAACTTGCAAAAACATAGAAAAACGCTGTTTTCAACTATTCAAACTGATAAATTTCTGTTTCTTTCGTGCGAAACGGCGATTTATGAGAAATGACGATAAAATTGCTGTTTTAAACATGCAAAAACATAGAAAAACGCTGTTTTGAACTATTCAAACTGACAAATTCATGTTTCTTTCGTGCGAAACGGCGATTTATGAGAAATGACTATAAAATTGCTGTTTTAAACTTGCAAAAACATAGAAAAACGCTGTTTTCAACTATTCAAACTGATAAATTCATGTTTCTTTCGTGCGAAACGGCGATTTATGAGAAATGACGATAAAATTGCGGTTTTAAACTTGCAAAAACATAGAAAAACGCTGTTTTCAACTATTCAAACTGATAAATTCCTGTTTCTTTCGTGCGAAAGGACGATTTATGAGAAATGATTATAAAATTGCTGTTTTAAACTTGCAAAAACATAGAAAAACGCTGTTTTCAACTATTCAAACTGATAAATTCATGTTTCTTTCGTGCGAAACGGCTATTTATGAGCAATGACTATAAAATTGCAGTTTTAAACTTGCAAAAACATAGAAAAACGCTGTTTTGTACTACTCAAACTGACAATTCAAGTTTCTTTCGTTCGAAACGGTGGATTTTTGTGAAATCACGATAAAACTGCTGTTTTAAACCTCCAAAAACAGAGAAAAACGCTGTCTTAAACTATTTAAACTGACAAATTCATGTTTCTTTCGTGTGAAACGGCGATTTATGAGTAATGACGATAAAATTGCTGTTTTAAACTTGCAAAAACATAGAAAAGCTCTGTTTTTAACTATTCAAACTGATAAATTCAGGTTTCTTTCGTTCGAAACGGTGAATTTTTGTGTAATCACGATAAAACTGCTGTTTTAAACTTGCAAAAACATAGAAAAACGCTGTTTTGAACTATTCAAACTGACAAATTCATATTTCTTTCGTGTGTAACGGCGATTTATTAGAAATGACGATAAAGTTGCTGTTTTTAAAGTTGCAAAAACATAGAAAAAACGCTGTTTTGAATTATTCAAACTGTCAAATTCATGTTTCTTTAGTGCGAAACGGCGATTTATGAGAAATGACGATAAAATTTCTGTTTTAAATTTGCAAAAACATAGAAAAACGCTGTTTTCAACTATTAAAACTGACAAATTCATGTTTTTTTCGTGCGAAACGGCGATTTATGAGAAATGACGATAAAATTGTTGTTTTAAACTTGCAAAAACATAGAAAAACGCTGTTTTGAACTATTCAAACTGATAAATTCATGTTTCCTTCGTGCGAAACGGCGATTTATGAGCAATGACGATAAAATTGCTGTTTTAAACTTGCAAAAACATAGAAAAACGCTGTTTTGAATTATTTGAACTGACAAATTCATGTTTCTTTCATGCCAAACGGCGATTTATGAGAAATGACGATAAAATTGCTGTTTTAAACTTGCAAAAACCTAGAAAAACGCTGTTTTGAACTATTCAAACTGATAAATTCATGTTTCTTTCGAGCGAAACGGCGATTAATAAGAAATTACGATAAAATTGCTGTTTTAAACTTGCAAAAACATAGAAAAAACGCTGTTTTGAACTATTCAAACTGATAAATTCATGTTTCTTTCGAGCGAAACGGCGATTAATAAGAAATTACGATAAAATTGCTGTTTTAAACTTGCAAAAACATAGAAAAACGCTGTTTTCAACTATTCAAACTGATAAATTCATATTTCTTGCGTGCGAAACGGCGATTTATGAGAAATGACGATAAAATTGCTGTTTTAAACTTGCAAAAACTTAGAAAAACGCAGTTTTCAACTATTCAAACTGATAAATTCAGGTTTCTTTCGTTCGAAACGGTGGATTTTTGTGAAATCACGATAAAACTGCTGTTTTAAACTTGCAAAAACATAGGAAAACGCTGTTTTGAACTATTCAAACTGACAAATTCATGTTTCTTTCGTGTGAAACGGCGATTTATGAGAAATGACGATAAAATTGCTGTTTTAAACTTGCAAAAACATCGAAAAACGCTGTTTTGAACTATTCAAACTGATAAATTCATGTTTCTTTCGTGCGAAACGGCGATTTATGAGAAATGACGATAAAATTGCTGTTTTAAACTTGCAGAAACATAGAAAAACGCTGTTTTCAAATATTCAAACTGATAAATTCATGTTTCTTTCGTGCGAAACGGCGATTTATGAGAAATGACGATAAAATTGCTCTTTTAAACTTGTAAAAACATAGAAAAACGCTGTTTTCAACTATTCAAACTGATAAATTCATGTTTCTTTCGTGCGAAACGGCGATTTATGAGCAATGACGATAAAATTGCTCATTTAAACTTGCAAAAACATAGAAAAACGCTGTTTTCAACTATTCAAACTGATAAATTCATGTTTCTTTTGTGCGAAACGGCGATTTATGAGAAATGACGATAAAATTGCTGTTTTAAACTTGCAAAAACAAAAAAAAAACGCTATATTGAACTATTCAAACTGACAAATTCATGTTTCTTTCGTGCAAAACGGCGATTTATGAGAAATGACGATAAAATTGCTGTTTTAAACTTGCAAAAACATAGAAAAACGCTGTTTTCAACTATTCAAACTGATAAATTCTTGTTTCTTTTGTGCGAAACGGCGATTTATGAGCAATGACGATAAAATTGCTGTTTTAAAACTTGCAAAACTTAGAAAAAAGCTGTTTTCAAAATATTCAAACTGATAAATTCATGTTTCTTTCGTGCGAAACGGCGATTTATGAGAAATGACGATAAAATTGCTCATTTAAACTTGCAAAAACATAGAAAAACGCTGTTTTCAAATATTCAAACTGATAAATTCATGTTTCTTTTGTGCGAAACGGCGAATTATGAGCAATGACGATAAAATTGCTGTTTTAAACTTGCAAAAACTTAGAAAAAGCTGTTTTTTAAATATTCAAACTGATAAATTCATGTTTCTTTCGTGCGAAACGGCGATTTATGAGAAATGACGATAAAATTGCTCTTTTAAACTTGCAAAAACATAGAAAAACGCTGTTTCAACTATTCAAACTGATAAATTCAAGTTTCTTTTATGCGAAACGGCGATTTATGAGCAATGACGATAAAATTGCTGTTTAAAACTTGCAAAAACATAGAAAAACGCTGTTTTGAACTATTCGAACTGACAAATTCATGTTTCTTTCGTGGAAACGGCGGTTAATGAGAAATTACGATAAAATTGCTGTTTTAAACTTGCAAAAACATAGAAAAACGCTGTTTTCAACTATTCAAACTGATAAATTCATGTTTCTTTCGTGCGAAACGGCGATTTATGAGAAATGACGATAAAATTGCTGTTTTAAACTTGCAAAAACATAGAAAAACGCTGTTTTCAACTATTCAAACTGATAAATTCAGGTTTCTTTCGTTCGAAACGGTGGATTTTTGTGAAATCACGATAAAACTAATGTTTTAAACTTGCAAAAACATAGAAAAACGCTGTTTTGAACTATTCAAACTGACAAATTCATGTTTCTTTCGTGTGAAACGGCGATTTATGAGAAATGACGATAAAATTGCTGTTTTAAACTTGCAAAAACATAGAAAAACGCTGTTCTGAACTATTCAAACTTATAAATTCAGGTTTCTTTCGTTCGATACGGTGGATTTTTGTAAAATCACGATAAAACTGCTGTTTTAAACTTGCAAAAACATAGAAAAACGCTGTTTTCAACTATTCAAACTGATAAATTCCTGTTTCTTTCGTGCGAAACGGCGATTTATGAGAAATGACGATAAAATTGCTGTTTTAAACTTGCAAAAACATAGAAAAACGCTGTTTTGAACTTTTCAAACTGACAAATTCATGTTTCTTTCGTGCGAAACGGCGATTTATGAGAAATGACGATAAAATTGCTGTTTTAAACTTGCAAAAACATAGAAAAACGCTGGTTTCAACTATTCAAACTGATAAATTTAGGTTTCTTTCGTGCGGAACGGCGATTTATGAGAAATGACGATAAAATTGCTGTTTTAAACTTGCAAAAACATAGAAAAACGCTGTTTTGATCTATTCAAACTGACAAATTTATGTTTCTTTTGTGCGAAACGGCGATTTATGAGAAATGACGATAAAATTGCTGTTTTCAATTTGCAAAAACATTGAAAAACGCTGTTTTCAACAATTCAAACTGACAAATTCATGTTTCTTTCGTGCGAAACGGCGATTTATGAGAAATGACGATAAAATTGCTGTTTTTAAACTTGCAAAAACATAGAAAAACGCTGTTGTCAACT
>CAWWDY010001839.1:0-43996 GCA_963942605.1 Poecilus cupreus
TTTTGATTTCACCAACATTAGCCATTATACACGACAGAAACATGAATATGACAGTTTAGATACTTGAAAACAGCATTTTGTATGTTTTTGCAAGCTGAAAACAGCTATTTTTTCTTGATTTTGCAAACAATCCATTACACACGACATATACATGAATATGACAGTTTGTATACTTAAAAACCGTGTTTTGTATGCTTTTACATGCTTAAAACAGCAATTTTATCTTGATTTCAAAAACATTAGCCATTATACACGACAGAAACATGAATATGACAGTTTAGATACTTGAAAACAGCATTTTGTATGTTTTTTGCAAACTGAAAACAGCTATTTTATCTTGATTTTGCAAACATAAGCCATAACACACGACATATACTTGAATATGACAGTTTGTATACTTAAAAACATTGTTTTGTATGCTTTTGCATGCTTAAAACAGCATTTTTATCTTGATTTCACCAACATTAGCCATTATACACGACAGAAACATGAATCTGACTGTTTAAATACTTGAAAGCAGCATTTTGTATGTTTTTGCAAGCTGAAGACAGCTATTTTATCTTGATTTTGCAAACATAAGCCATTACACACAACATATACATGAATATGACAGTTTGTATACTTAAAAACGGTGTTTTGTATGCTTTTGCATGCTTAAAACAGCATTTTTATCTTGATTTCACCAACATTAGCCATTATACACGACAGAAACATGAATATGACAGTTTAAATACTTGAAAACAGCATTTTGTATGTTTTGCAAGCTGAAAATAGCTATTTTATCTTGAGTTTGCAAACATAGGCCATTACACACGACATATACATGAATATGACAGTTTGTATACTTAAAAACGTTGTTTTGTATGCTTTTGCATGCTTAAAACTACAATTTTATCTTGATTTCACCAACATTAGTAATTATACACGACATAAACATGAATATGACAGTTTAAATACTTGAAAGCAGCATTTTTTATGTTTTTGCAAGCTGAAAACAGCTATTTTATCTTGATTTTGCAAACATAAGCCATTACACACGACATATACATGAATATGACAGTTTGTATACTTAAAAACAGTGTTTTGTATGCTTTTGCATGCTTAAAACTGCAATTTTATCTTGATTTCACCAACATTAGCCATTATACACGACAGAAACATGAATATTACAGTTTTAATACTTAAAAACAGCATTTTGTATGTTTTTGCAAGCTGAAAACAGCTATTTTATCTTGATTTTGCAAACATAAGCCATTGCACACGACATATACATGAATATGACAGTTTGTATACTTAAAAACGGTGTTTTGTATGCTTTTGCATGCTTAAAACAGCAATTTTATCTTAATTTCACCAACATTAGCAATTATACACGACGGAAACATGAATATGACAGTTTAGATACTTGAAAACAGCATTTTGTATGTTTTTGCAAACTGAAAACAGCTATTTTATCTTTATTTTGCAAACAGAAGCCATTACACACGACATATACATGAATATGACAGTTTGTATACTTAAAAACGGTGTTTTGTATGCTTATGCATGCTTAAAACAGAAATTTTATCTTGATTTCACCAACAATAGCCATTATACACGACAAAAACATGAATATGACAGTTTAAATACATGAAAACAGCATTTTGTATGTTTTTGCAAGCTGTAAACAGCTATTTTATCTTGATTTTGCAAAAAATAGCCATTACACACGACATATACATGAATATGACAGTTTGTATACTTAATAACGGTGTTTTGTATGCTTTTGCATGCTTAAAACAGCAATTTTATTTTGATTTCACCAACATTAGCCATTATACACGACAGAAACATGAATATGACAGTTTAGATACTTGAAAACAGCATTTTGTATGTTTTTGCAAGCTGAAAACAGCTATTTTTTCTTGATTTTGCAAACAATCCATTACACACGACATATACATGAATATGACAGTTTGTATACTTAAAAACCGTGTTTTGTATGCTTTTGCATGCTTAAAACAGAAATTTTATCTTGATTTCAAAAACATTAGCCATTATACACGACAGAAACATGAATATGACAGTTTAGATACTTGAAAACAGCATTTTGTATGTTTTTGCAAACTGAAAACAGCTATTTTATCTTGATTTTGCAAACATAAGCCATAACACACGACATATACTTGAATATGACAGTTTGTATACTTAAAAACATTGTTTTGTATGCTTTTGCATGCTTAAAACAGCATTTTTATCTTGATTTCACCAACATTAGCCATTATACACGACAGAAACATGAATCTGACTGTTTAAATACTTGAAAGCAGCATTTTGTATGTTTTTGCAAGCTGAAGACAGCTATTTTATCTTGATTTTGCAAACATAAGCCATTACACACGACATATACATGAATATGACAGTTTGTATACTTAAAAACGGTGTTTTGTATGCTTTTGCATGCTTAAAACAGCATTTTTATCTTGATTTCACCAACAATAGCCATTATACACGACAAAAACATGAATATGACAGTTTAAATACATGAAAACAGCATTTTGTATGTTTTTGCAAGCTGTAAACAGCTATTTTATCTTGATTTTGCAAAAAATAGCCATTACACACGACATATACATGAATATGACAGTTTGTATACTTAATAACGGTGTTTTGTATGCTTTTGCATGCTTAAAACAGCAATTTTATTTTGATTTCACCAACATTAGCCATTATACACGACAGAAACATGAATATGACAGTTTAGATACTTGAAAACAGCATTTTGTATGTTTTTGCAAGCTGAAAACAGCTATTTTTTCTTGATTTTGCAAACAATCCATTACACACGACATATACATGAATATGACAGTTTGTATACTTAAAAACCGTGTTTTGTATGCTTTTACATGCTTAAAACAGCAATTTTATCTTGATTTCAAAAACATTAGCCATTATACACGACAGAAACATGAATATGACAGTTTAGATACTTGAAAACAGCATTTTGTATGTTTTTGCAAACTGAAAACAGCTATTTTATCTTGATTTTGCAAACATAAGCCATAACACACGACATATACTTGAATATGACAGTTTGTATACTTAAAAACATTGTTTTGTATGCTTTTGCATGCTTAAAACAGCATTTTTATCTTGATTTCACCAACATTAGCCATTATACACGACAGAAACATGAATCTGACTGTTTAAATACTTGAAAGCAGCATTTTGTATGTTTTTGCAAGCTGAAGACAGCTATTTTATCTTGATTTTGCAAACATAAGCCATTACACACAACATATACATGAATATGACAGTTTGTATACTTAAAAACGGTGTTTTGTATGCTTTTGCATGCTTAAAACAGCATTTTTATCTTGATTTCACTAACATTAGCCATTATACACGACAGAAACATGAATATGACAGTTTAAATACTTGAAAACAGCATTTTGTATGTTTTGCAAGCTGAAAATAGCTATTTTATCTTGAGTTTGCAAACATAGGCCATTACACACGACATATACATGAATATGACAGTTTGTATACTTAAAAACGTTGTTTTGTATGCTTTTGCATGCTTAAAACTACAATTTTATCTTGATTTCACCAACATTAGTAATTATACACGACATAAACATGAATATGACAGTTTAAATACTTGAAAGCAGCATTTTTTATGTTTTTGCAAGCTGAAAACAGCTATTTTATCTTGATTTTGCAAACATAAGCCATAACACACGACATATACATGAATATGACAGTTTGCATACTTAAAAACGGTGTTTTGTATGCTTTTGCATGCTTAAAACAACAATTTTATCTTGATTTCACCAACATTAGCCATTATACACTACAGAAACATGAATATGACAGTTTAGATACTTGAAAACAGCATTTTGTATGTTTTTGCAAGCTGAAAACAGCTATTTTTTTCTTGATTTTGCAAACATAAGCCATTACACACGACATATACATGAATATGACAGTTTGTATACATAAAAACCGTGTTTTGTATGCTTTTGCATGCTTTAAACTTCAATTTTATCTTGATTTCACCAACAATAGCCATTATACAACACAGAAACTTGAATATGACAGTTTAAATACATGAAAGCAGCATTTTGTATGTTTTTGCATGCTGAAAACAGCTATTTTATCTTGATTTTGCAAACATAAGCCATTACACACGACATATAGGTACATGAATATGACAGATTGTATACCTAAAAACGGTGTTTTGTATGCTTTTGCATGCTTAAAACAGCAATTTTATCTTGATTTCACCAACATTAGCCATTATACACGACAGAAACATGAATATGACAGTTTAAATACTTGAAAGCAGCATTTTGTATGTTTTTGCAAGCTGAAAACAGCTATTTTATCTTGATTTTGCAAACATAAGCCATTACACACGACATATACATGAATATGACAGTTTGTATACTTAAAAACGGTGTTTTGTATGCTTTTGCATGCTTAAAACAGCAATTTTATCTTGATTTCACCAACATTAGCCTTTGTACACGACAGAAACATGAATATGACAGTTTAGATACTTGAAAACAGCATTTTGTATGTTTTTGCAAGCTGAAAACTGCTATTTTATCTTGATTTTGCAAACATATGCCATTACACACGACATATACATGAATATGACAGTTTGTATACTTAAAAACCGTGTTTTGTATGCTTTTGCATGCTTAAAACTGCAATTTTATCTTGATTTCACCAACATTAGCCATTATACACGACAGAAACATGAATATGACAGTTTAAATACATGAAAACAGCATTTTGTATGTTTTTGCAAGCTGAAAACAGCTATTTTTTCTTGATTTTGCAAAAATAAGCCATTACACACGACATATACATGAATATGACAGTTTGTATACTTAAAAACGGTGTTTTGAATGCTTTTGCATGCTTAAAACAGCAATTTTATATTGATTTCACCAACATTAGCCATTATACAGGACAGAAACATGAATATGACAGTTTAAATACTTGAAAGCAGCATTTTGTATGTTTTTGCAAGCTGAAAACAGCTATTTTATCTTGATTTTTCAAGCATAAGCCATTACACACGACATATACATGAATATGACAGTTTTGATACTTAAAAACGGTGCTTTGTATGCTTTTGCATGCTTAAAACAGCAATTTTATATTGATTTCAACAACATTAGCCATTATACACGACAAAAACATGAATATGACCCTTTAGATACTTGAAAACAGCATTTTGTATGTTTTTGCAAGCTGAAAACAGCTATTTTTTCTTGATTTTGCAAACATAAGCCATTACACACGACATATACATGAATATGACAGTTTGTATACTTAAAAACCGTGTTTTGTATGATTTTGCATGCTTAAAACTGTAATTTTATCTTGATTTCACCAACATTAGCCATTATACACGACAGAAACATGAATATGACAGTTTAAATACGTGAAAACAGCATTTTGTATGTTTTTGCAAGCTGAAAACAGCTTTTTTATCTTGATTTTGCAAACATAAGGCACTACACACGACATATACATGAATATGACAGTTTGTATACTTAAAAACGGTGTTTTGTATGCTTTTGCATGCTTAAAACAGCAATTTTATCTTGATTTCAAAAACATTAGCCATTATACACGACAGAAACATGAATATGACAGTTTAGATACTTGAAAACAGCATTTTGTATGTTTTTGCAAGCTGAAAACAGCTATTTTTTCTTGATTTTGCAAATATAAGCCATTACACACGACATATACATGAATATGACAGTTTGTATACTTAAAAACCGTGTTTTGTATGCTTTTGCATGCTTAAAACAGCAATTTTATCTTGATTTCGCCAACATTAGCCATTATACACAACAGAAACATGAATATGACCGTTTAAATTCTTGAAAACAGCATTTTGTATGTTTTTGCAAGCTGAAAACAGCTATTTTATCTTGATTTTGCAAACATAAGCCAATACACACGACATATACATGAATATGACAGTTTGTATACTTAAAAACGGTGTTTCGTATGATTTTGCATGCTTAAAACAGCAATTTTATCTTGATTTCGCCAACATTAGCCACTATACACGACAGAAACATGAATATGACCGTTTAAATTCTTGAAAACAGCATTTTGTATGTTTTTGCAAGCTGAAAACAGCTATTTTATCTTGATTTTGCAAACATAAACCATTACACACGACTTATACATGAATATGACAGTTTGTATACTTAAAAGCGGTGTTTTGTATGCTTTTGCATGCTTAAAACTGTAATTTTATCTTGATTTCACCAACATTAGCCATTATACACGACAGAAACATGAATATGACAGTTTAAATACGTGAAAACAGCATTTTGTATGTTTTTGCAAGCTGAAAACAGCTTTTTTATCTTGATTTGCAAACATAAGGCACTACACACGACATATACATGAATATGACAGTTTGTATACTTAAAAACGGTGTTTTGTATGCTTTTGCATGCTTAAAACAGCAATTTTATCTTGATTTCAAAAACAGTAGCCATTATACACGACAGAAACATAAATATGACAGTTTAGATACTTGAAAACAGCATTTTGTATGTTTTTGCAAGCTGAAAACAGCTATTTTTTCTTGATTTTGCAAATATAAGCCATTACACACGACATATACATGAATATGACAGTTTGTATACTTAAAAACCGTGTTTTGTATGCTTTTGCATGCTTAAAACAGCAATTTTATCTTGATTTCGCCAACATTAGCCATTATACACAACAGAAACATGAATATGACCGTTTAAATTCTTGAAAACAGCATTTTGTATGTTTTTGCAAGCTGAAAACAGCTATTTTATCTTGATTTTGCAAACATAAGCCAATACACACGACATATACATGAATATGACAGTTTGTATACTTAAAAACGGTGTTTCGTATGATTTTGCATGCTTAAAACAGCAATTTTATCTTGATTTCGCCAACATTAGCCACTATACACGACAGAAACATGAATATGACCGTTTAAATTCTTGAAAACAGCATTTTGTATGTTTTTGCAAGCTGAAAACAGCTATTTTATCTTGATTTTGCAAACATAAACCATTACACACGACTTATACATGAATATGACAGTTTGTATACTTAAAAGCGGTGTTTTGTATGCTTTTGCATGCTTAAAACAGCAATTTTATCTTGATTTAACCAACATTAGCCATTATACACGACAGAAACATAAATATGACAGATTAAATACTTGAAAGCAGCATTTTGTATGTTTTTGCAAGCTGAAAACAGCTATTTTATCTTGATTTTGCAAACATAAGCCATTACACAGGACATATAGGTACATGAATATGGCAGTTTGTATACTTAAAAACGGTGTTTTGTATGCTTTTGCATGCTTAAAACAGCAATTTTATCTTGATTTCAAAAACATTAGCCATTATACACGACAGAAACATGAATATGACAGTTTAGATACTTGAAAACAGCATTTTGTATGTTTTTGCAAGCTGAAAACAGCTATTTTTTCTTGATTTTGCAAATATAAGCCATTACACACGACATATACATGAATATGACAGTTTGTATACTTAAAAAACCGTGTTTTGTATGCTTTTGCATGCTTAAAACAGCAATTTTATCTTGATTTCGCCAACATTAGCCATTATACACAACAGAAACATGAATATGACCGTTTAAATTCTTGAAAACAGCATTTTGTATGTTTTTGCAAGCTGAAAACAGCTATTTTATCTTGATTTTGCAAACATAAGCCAATACACACGACATATACATGAATATGACAGTTTGTATACTTAAAAACGGTGTTTCGTATGATTTTGCATGCTTAAAACAGCAATTTTATCTTGATTTCGCCAACATTAGCCACTATACACGACAGAACATGAATATGACCGTTTAAATTCTTGAAAACAGCATTTTGTATGTTTTTGCAAGCTGAAAACAGCTATTTTATCTTGATTTTGCAAACATAAACATTACACACGACTTATACATGAATATGACAGTTTGTATACTTAAAAGCGGTGTTTTGTATGCTTTTGCATGCTTAAAACAGCAATTTTATCTTGATTTAACCAACATTAGCCATTATACACGACAGAAACATAAATATGACAGATTAAATACTTGAAAGCAGCATTTTGTATGTTTTTGCAAGCTGAAAACAGCTATTTTATCTTGATTTTGCAAACATAAGCCATTACACAGGACATATAGGTACATGAATATGGCAGTTTGTATACTTAAAAAACGGTGTTTTGTATGCTTTTGCATGCTTAAAACAGCAATTTTATCTTGATTTCACCAACATTAGCCATTATACACGACAGAAACATGAATATGACAGTATAAATACTTGAAAGCAGCATTTTGTATGTTTTTGCAAGCTGAAAACAGCTATTTTATCTTGATTTTGCAAACATAAGCAATTACACACGACATATACATGAATATGACAGTTTGTATACTTAAAACCGTATTTTGTATGCTTTTGCATGCTTAAAACTGTAATTTTATCTTGATTTCACCAACATTAGCCATTATACACGACAGAAACATGAATATGACAGTTTAAATACTTGAAAGCAGCATTTTGTATGTTTTTGCAAGCTGAAAACAGCTATTTTATCTTGATTTTGCAAACATAAGCCATTACACACGACATATACATGAATATGACAGTTTGTATACTTAAAAACGGTGTTTTGTATGATTTTGCATGCTTAAAACAGCAATTTTATCTTGATTTCCCCAACATTAGCCTTTGTACACGACAGAAACATGAATATGACAGTTTAGATACTTGAAAACAGCATTTTGTATGTTTTTGCAAGCTGAAAACTGCTATTTTATCTTGATTTTGCAAACATATGCCATTACACACGACATATACATGAATATGACAGTTTGTATACTTAAAACGGTGTTTTGTATGCTTTTGCAAGCTTAAAACTGCAATTTTATCTTGATTTTACCAACATTAGCCATTATACACGACATAAACATGAATATGACAGTTTAAAAACTTGAAAACAGCATTTTTGTATGTATTTGCAAGCTGAAAACAGCTATTTTATCTTGATTTTGCAAACATAAGCCATTACACACGACATATACATGAATATGACAGTTTGTATACGTAAAAACGGTGTTTTGTATGCTTTTGCATGCTTAAATCAGCAATTTTATCTTGATTTCACCAACATTAGCCATTATACACGACAGAAACATGAATATGACATTTTAAATACTTGAAAACAGCATTTTGTACGTTTTTGCAAACTGAAAACAGCTATTTTATCTTGATTTTGCAAACATAAGCCATTACACACGACATATACATGAATATGACAGTTTGTATACTTAAAAACAGTGTTTTGTATGCTTTTGCATGCTTAAAACTGCAATTTTATCTTGATTTCACCAACATTAGCCATTATACACGTCAGAAACATGAATATGACAGTTCAAATACTTGAAAACAGCATTTTGTATGTTTTTGCAAGCTGAAAACAGCTATTTTATCTTGATTTTGCAAACACAAGCCATAACACACGACATATACATGAATATGACAGTTTATATACTTAAAAACGGTGTTTCGTATGCTTTTGCATGCTTAAAACAGCAATTTTATCTTGATTTCACCAACATTAGCCATTATACACGACAGAAACATGAATATTACAGTTTTAATACTTAAAAACAGCATTTTGTATGTTTTTGCAAGCTGAAAACAGCTATTTTATCTTGATTTTGCAAACATAAGCCATTACACACGACATATACATGAATATGACAGTTTGTATACTTAAGAACGGTGTTTTGTATGCTTTTGCATGCTTAAAACAGCAATTTTATCTTAATTTCACCAACATTAGCCATTATACATGACAGAAACATGA
Organism: Poecilus cupreus; assembly: GCA_963942605.1. Taxonomy (NCBI): domain Eukaryota; kingdom Metazoa; phylum Arthropoda; class Insecta; order Coleoptera; family Carabidae; genus Poecilus; species Poecilus cupreus. The sequence goes on from CAWWDY010001839.1 coordinate 9,906, forward strand.
ATATGACAGTTTAGATACTTGAAAACAGCATTTTGTATGTTTTTGCAAACTGAAAACAGCTATTTTATCTTTATTTTGCAAACAGAAGCCATTACACACGACATATACATGAATATGACAGTTTGTATACTTAAAAACGGTGTTTTGTATGCTTATGCATGCTTAAAACAGAAATTTTATCTTGATTTCACCAACAATAGCCATTATACACGACAAAAACATGAATATGACAGTTTAAATACATGAAAACAGCATTTTGTATGTTTTTGCAAGCTGTAAACAGCTATTTTATCTTGATTTTGCAAAAAATAGCCATTACACACGACATATACATGAATATGACAGTTTGTATACTTAATAACGGTGTTTTGTATGCTTTTGCATGCTTACAACAGCAATTTTATTTTGATTTCACCAACATTAGCCATTATACACGACAGAAACATGAATATGACAGTTAAGATACTTGAAAACAGCATTTTGTATGTTTTTGCAAGCTGAAAACAGCTATTTTTTCTTGATTTTGCAAACATAATCCATTACACACGACATATACATGAATATGACAGTTTGTATACTTAAAAACCGTGTTTTGTATGCTTTTGCATGCTTAAAACAGCAATTTTATCTTGATTTCAAAAACATTAGCCATTATACGCGACAGAAACATGAATATGACAGTTTATATACTTGAAAACAGCATTTTGTATGTTTTTGCAAACTGAAAACAGCTATTTTATCTTGATTTTGCAAACATAAGCCATAACACACGACATATACATGAATATGACAGTTTGTATACTTAAAAACATTGTTTTGTATGCTTTTGCATGCTTAAAACAGCATTTTTATCTTGATTTCACCAACATTAGCCATTATACACGACAGAAACATGAATCTGACTGTTTAAATACTTGAAAGCAGCATTTTGTATGTTTTTGCAAGCTGAAGACAGCTATTTTATCTTGATTTTGCAAACATAAGCCATTACACACGACATATACATGAATATGACAGTTTGTATACTTAAAAACGGTGTTTTGTATGCTTTTGCATGCTTAAAACAGCATTTTTATCTTGATTTCACCAACATTAGCCATTATACACGACAGAAACATGAATATGACAGTTTAAATACTTGAAAACAGCATTTTGTATGTTTTGAAAGCTGAAAATAGCTATTTTATCTTGAGTTTGCAAACATAGGCCATTACACACGACATATACATGAATATGACAGTTTGTATACTTAAAAACGTTGTTTTGTATGCTTTTGCATGCTTAAAACTGCAATTTTATCTTGATTTCACCAACATTAGTAATTATACACGACATAAACATGAATATGACAGTTTAAATACTTGAAAGCAGCATTTTTTATGTTTTTGCAAGCTGAAAACAGCTATTTTATCTTGATTTTGCAAACATAAGCCATAACACACGACATATACATGAATATGACAGTTTGCATACTTAAAAACGGTGTTTTGTATGCTTTTGCATGCTTAAAACAACATTTTTATCTTGATTTCACCAACATTAGCCATTATACACGACAGAAACATGAATATGACAGTTTAGATACTTGAAAACAGCATTTTGTATGTTTTTGCAAGCTGAAAACAGCTATTTTTTTCTTGATTTTGCAAACATAAGCCATTACACACGACATATACATGAATATGACAGTTTGTATACATAAAAACCGTGTTTTGTATGCTTTTGCATGCTTTAAACTTCAATTTTATCTTGATTTCACCAACAATAGCCATTATACAACACAGAAACTTGAATATGACAGTTTAAATACATGAAAGCAGCATTTTGTATGTTTTTGCATGCTGAAAACAGCTATTTTATCTTGATTTTGCAAACATAAGCCATTACACACGACATATACATGAATATGACAGTTTGTATACTTAAAAACCGTGTTTTGTATGCTTTTGCATGCTTAAAACTGTAATTTTATCTTGATTTCACAAACATTAGCCATTATACACGACAGAAACATGAATATGACAGTTTAAATACGTGAAAACAGCATTTTGTATGTTTTTGCAAGCTGAAAACAGCTTTTTTATCTTGATTTTGCAAACATAAGGCACTACACACGACATATACATGAATATGACAGTTTGTATACTTAAAAACGGTGTTTTGTATGCTTTTGCATGCTTAAAACAGCAATTTTATCTTGATTTCAAAAACATTAGCCATTATACACGACAGAAACATGAATATGACAGTTTAGATACTTGAAAACAGCATTTTGTATGTTTTTGCAAGCTGAAAACAGCTATTTTTTCTTGATTTTGCAAATATAAGCCATTACACACGACATATACATGAATATGACAGTTTGTATACTTAAAAACCGTGTTTTGTATGCTTTTGCATGCTTAAAACTGTAATTTTATCTTGATTTCACAAACATTAGCAATTATACACGACATAAACATGAATATGACAGTTTAAATACTTGAAAGCAGCATTTTTTATGTTTTTGCAAGCTGAAAACAGCTATTTTATCTTTATTTTGCAAACATAAGCCATTACACACGACATATACATGAATATGACAGTTTGTATATGTAAAAACGGTGTTTTGTATGCTTTTGCATGCTTAAAACAGCAATTTTATCTTGATTTCACCAACATTAGCCATTATACACGACAGAAACATGAATATGACAGTTTAGATACTTGAAAACAGCATTTTGTATGTTTTTGCAAACTGAAAACAGCTATTTTATCTTTATTTTGCAAACATAAGCCATTACACACGACATATACATGAATATGACAGTTTGTATACTTAAAAACGGTGTTTTGTATGCTTATGCATGCTTAATACAGAAATTTTATCTTGATTTCACCAACAATAGCCATTATACACGACAAAAACTTGAATATGACAGTTGAAATACATGAAAACAGCATTTTGTATGTTTTTGCAAGCTGAAAACAGCTATTTTATCTTTATTTTGCAAAAAAATAGCCATTATACACGACATATACATGAATATGACAGTTTGTATACTTAAAAACGGTGTTTTTTATGCTTTTGCATGCTTAAAACAGCAATTTTATCTTGATTTGACCAACATTAGCCATTATACACGACAGAAACATGAATATGACAGTTTAGATACTTGAAAACAGCATTTTGTATGTTTTTGCAAGCTGAAAACAGCTATTTTTTCTTGATTTTTCAAACATAAGCCATTACACACGACATATACATGAATATGACAGTTTGTATACTTAAAATCCGTGTTTTGTATGCTTTTGCATGCTTAAAACTGTAATTTTATCTTGATTTCACCAACATTAGCCATTATACACGACAGAAACATGAATATGACAGTTTAAATACATGAAAACAGCATTTTGTATGATTTTGCAAGCTGAAAACAGCTTTTTTATCTTGATTTTGCAAACATAAGCCATTACACACGACATATACATGAATATGACAGTTTGTATACTTAAAAACATTGTTTTGTATGCTTTTGCATGCTTAAAACAGCATTTTTATCTTGATTTCTCCAACATTAGCCATTATACACGACAGAAACATGAATCTGACTGTTTAAATACTTGACAGCAGCATTTGGTATGTTTTTGCAAGCTGAAGACAGCTATTTTATCTTGATTTTGCAAACATAAGCCATTATACACGACATATACATGAATATGACAGTTTGTATACTTAAAAACGGTGTTTTTTATGCTTTTGCATGCTTAAAACAGCAATTTTATCTTGATTTGACCAACATTAGCCATTATACACGACAGAAACATGAATATGACAGTTTAGATACTTGAAAACAGCATTTTGTATGTTTTTGCAAGCTGAAAACAGCTATTTTTTCTTGATTTTTCAAACATAAGCCATTACACACGACATATACATGAATATGACAGTTTGTATACTTAAAAACGGTGTTTTGTATGCTTTTGCATGCTTAAAACAGCAATTTTATCTTGATTTCAAAAACATTAGCCATTATACACGACAGAAACATGAATATGACAGTTTATATATTTGAAAACAGCATTTTGTATGTTTTTGCAAGCTGTAAACAGCTTTTTTATCTTGATTTTGCAAACATAAGCCACTACACACGACATATACATGAATATGACAGTTTGTATACTTAAAAACGGTGTTTTGTATGCTTTTGCATGCTTAAAACAGCAATTTTATCTTGATTTCAAAAACATTAGCCATTATACACGACAGAAACATGAATATGACAGTTTATATATTTGAAAACAGCATTTTGTATGTTTTTGCAAGCTGAAAACAGCTATTTTTTCTTGATTGTGCAAATATAAGCCATTACACACGACATATACATGAATATGACAGTTTGTATACTTAAGAACCGTGTTTTGTATGCTTTTGCATGCTTAAAACAGCAATTTTATTTTGATTTCGCCAACATTAGCCATTATACACGGCAGAAACATGAATATGACCGTTTAAATTCTTGAAAACAGCATTTTGTATGTTTTTGCAAGCTGAAAACAGCTATTTTATCTTGATTTTCAAACATAAACCATTACACACGACATATACATGAATATGACAGTTTGTATACTTAAAAACAGTGTTTTGTATGCTTTTGCATGCTTAAAACAGCAATTTTATCTGGATTTAACCAACATTAGCCATTATACACGACAGAAACATAAATATGACAGATTAAATACTTGAAAGCAGCATTTTGTATGTTTTTGCAAGCTGAAAACAGCTATTTTATCTTTATTTTGCAAAAAAATAGCCATTATACACGACATATACATGAATATGACAGTTTGTATACTTAAAAACGGTGTTTTTTATGCTTTTGCATGCTTAAAACAGCAATTTTATCTTGATTTGACCAACATTAGCCATTATACACGACAGAAACATGAATATGACAGTTTAGATACTTGAAAACAGCATTTTGTATGTTTTTGCAAGCTGAAAACAGCTATTTTTTCTTGATTTTTCAAACATAAGCCATTACACACGACATATACATGAATATGACAGTTTGTATACTTAAAATCCGTGTTTTGTATGCTTTTGCATGCTTAAAACTGTAATTTTATCTTGATTTCACCAACATTAGCCATTATACACGACAGAAACATGAATATGACAGTTTAAATACATGAAAACAGCATTTTGTATGATTTTGCAAGCTGAAAACAGCTTTTTTATCTTGATTTTGCACACATAAGCCATTACACACGACATATACATGAATATGACAGTTTGTATACTTAAAAACATTGTTTTGTATGCTTTTGCATGCTTAAAACAGCATTTTTATCTTGATTTCTCCAACATTAGCCATTATACACGACAGAAACATGAATCTGACTGTTTAAATACTTGACAGCAGCATTTGGTATGTTTTTGCAAGCTGAAGACAGCTATTTTATCTTGATTTTGCAAACATAAGCCATTATACACGACATATACATGAATATGACAGTTTGTATACTTAAAAACGGTGTTTTTTATGCTTTTGCATGCTTAAAACAGCAATTTTATCTTGATTTGACCAACATTAGCCATTATACACGACAGAAACATGAATATGACAGTTTAGATACTTGAAAACAGCATTTTGTATGTTTTTGCAAGCTGAAAACAGCTATTTTTTCTTGATTTTTCAAACATAAGCCATTACACACGACATATACATGAATATGACAGTTTGTATACTTAAAAACGGTGTTTTGTATGCTTTTGCATGCTTAAAACAGCAATTTTATCTTGATTTCAAAAACATTAGCCATTATACACGACAGAAACATGAATATGACAGTTTATATATTTGAAAACAGCATTTTGTATGTTTTTGCAAGCTGTAAACAGCTTTTTTATCTTGATTTTGCAAACATAAGCCACTACACACGACATATACATGAATATGACAGTTTGTATACTTAAAAACGGTGTTTTGTATGCTTTTGCATGCTTAAAACAGCAATTTTATCTTGATTTCAAAAACATTAGCCATTATACACGACAGAAACATGAATATGACAGTTTATATATTTGAAAACAGCATTTTGTATGTTTTTGCAAGCTGAAAACAGCTATTTTTTCTTGATTGTGCAAATATAAGCCATTACACACGACATATACATGAATATGACAGTTTGTATACTTAAGAACCGTGTTTTGTATGCTTTTGCATGCCTAAAACAGCAATTTTATTTTGATTTCGCCAACATTAGCCATTATACACGGCAGAAACATGAATATGACCGTTTAAATTCTTGAAAACAGCATTTTGTATGTTTTTGCAAGCTGAAAACAGCTATTTTATCTTGATTTTCAAACATAAACCATTACACACGACATATACATGAATATGACAGTTTGTATACTTAAAAACAGTGTTTTGTATGCTTTTGCATGCTCAAAACAGCAATTTTATCTGGATTTAACCAACATTAGCCATTATACACGACAGAAACATAAATATGACAGATTAAATACTTGAAAGCAGCATTTTGTATGTTTTTGCAAGCTGAAAACAGCTATTTTATCTTGATGTTGCAAACATAAGCCATTGCACACGACATATAGGTACATGAATATGACAGTTTGTATACTTAAAAACGGTGTTTTGTATGCTTTTGCATGCTTAAAACAGCAATTTTATATTGATTTAAAAAACATTAGCCATTATACACGGCAGAAACATGAATATGACCGTTTAAATTCTTGAAAACAGCATTTTGTATGTTTTTGCAAGCTGAAAACAACTATTTTATCTTGATTTTGCAAACATAAGCCATTACACACGACATATACATGAATATGACAGTTTGTATACTTAAAAACGGTGTTTTGTATGATTATGCATGCTTAAAACAGCAATTTTATCTTGATTGCGCCAACATTAGCCATTATACACGACAGAAACATGAATATGACTGTTTAAATTCTTGAAAACAGTATTTTGTATGTTTTTGCAAGCTGAAAACAGCTATTTTATCTTGATTTTGCAAACATAAGCCATTACACACGACATACATTAATATGACAGTTTGTATACTTAAAAACCGTGTTTTTTATGCTTTTGCATGCTTAAAACTGCAATTTTATCTTGATTTCACCAACATTAGCCATTGTAATAAATTGCAAGTTTTCAAAATTCTAATTACATGTGTTCGCATCAAAATTCTGTCACAGTAATTTCCGTTTTAAGGTAACGCTTACCTCAACAATATTTGTTCGTCTACGGGGACTGAGAAGGCCGCAGCGACCACGTAGCTCATTCTCAGTCCGTCGGTTGCAGAAACCGGTAGTTAGATTTTAATATTACCTTTATTATATCTTGATATATATTATTCTAAATTCGTATTTTAATATTTCTTTTTAATAAATCATATTTTTAATTAACGTCGTCGCCTTCTAATTTTTATTAACCCGTTTTCGTATACTAGTGCTCAATAAAGTGATCCAGCCTACCAGCGCAGTAGCAGCGGACCGCAGGTAAGTATACACTTTTTAACCGTTAAAACGTTGCTGCCGCTGCCATCAGCAGCGTTTGTTACAGTGGTGTCAGAAGTGGGATTCAATCATTCAATTGGTTGAATCATTACGTATCGTTTTAAAAAGTGAGGATCATCACATATTATTGGTTGAATATTAATTGCTCATATATAACAAAAAAAAAATGGCAACAACGGCAAATACGACGACTACGACGACCGTAATTACGACCAGTTTAACTACCGATACCACCGTGACGTACACATTACCACCGACAGGACAATCGATACCTACTTTTGTTACTGAGAATCCATACCGTTTATTACAACACGGTTACCCGCCGCAATTCCCCGTACGCAATGCCCGGTCCATCTTATGCCCAACCTTTTTCGTATCATATTCCGTCACATTATCCTGCTAAACCAAAACCCGATATTCCTTTTCTGGGGTCACCCCCAGTGACACACGCATCCGCACCAGCCTCATCTCCTGTACGAGACTCAGACTGTAGTCAAATTTTCTTCGAACCGAGCACGATGTCCGCCATGAAAGCTATCGAACCGTATTCGGGTGGACCAGACTTAGAGGCGTTTCTTGATAACGTTGCAGCAGTCGCTGAGTGTTACAAATGGAACGAGGTACAAATTGTAAATGTTATGAAATTAAAGTTACGTGGCGACGCACATAATTGTTTCTATTCTTTACCCAGAGACAAAAGACCAACGACGGTAGTGTTTTTTCGGCAATGGTTAATTGACCTATACGGGCGTAAAGTTGACCCTGCTTCAGCAGAGCGAGATTTTCTGAAAATATTTCGGAAAAAAGACGAATCTGTACGTAAATATGCGTTACGTCTGGAAACAGCGGCATCAAAAATGTTTCCCGCCCCCACCGATAACGAATACCTAAATTTCAGAAACAAAATTAAATGCGAAACCTTGTTAATCAAACAATTTTTGGACGGATTAGACACGCGGCTAGCAAACGAAATATGTAGGTATCAGCAATTCGAAACCATAGAGAGCGCTTTACCGTATGCTGAACATTGCAAGGCAGTGTTAGCTCGGCTCTACAAGGAAACAAAGGCGGATGCTCACAAATCGAGTATTCGAGCGATGGCTACCAAGCCGCAAGTTTCCATTAACTCGAAAAATAAGGAGCAAAATAAAAAGCACTTCTCTAAAACCTCTAAGACTAAGTTGCGCACCGATCAAAAATATCCGCAAATGAGAGGTCGATGCTTTAACTGCGGCAGTACCGATCACAATTACAAATCGTGTCCAAAATCAAAACAACAATTTTGTTATAAATGCGTAAAATCGGGACACGTAGCGGCTAACTGTCCTTTAAACGGGGAACCTGTCTCGACGACGACCCAACGTCAGACAGTTTAAAAACCGAATCTTTGAGTGTCATCCCAAGGGTCGCAAATTTTAATCCCGATAAAACACGAAAAATATTTTTACAAAATTAAAAATGTAGCCTACAGTTTCTCAGTAGACTCCGGAGCGGCTATGTCTTTAATTAAACGCCACGTTGTAGTAAAACATAAGTTACCGACCTCAAAGATAAGCGACATTTTAGTTGACGTTTCTGGCAACCATTTAAGTAGTGATGGCTCCGTAGACCTCACTTGTTCGTTCGGGTTGTCACAGGAAGTCAACCACCGTTTTATTGTCTGCTCAGATGATTTGTACATGCCTACAGATGGACTGATTGGAGTCGATTTTTTGGACGCTAAACGTGTAACGCTAAATTTCGAGGAAAATAGTTTCCAAATAAATAATCACATTTTGTCGATGATTGAAATATCAAAAAAGGATGACACTAAGGAAGAGATTCGCACCCTAACCATAAGTAAAAATGAGACGCCAAACTCTCATTTAACTAAATCGCAAACCGAGTTTGATTCTGATACCGAGAAATTCGATCCAACTCCGCACAACGGAAAAGATAAAATTTCTATACAACCTCAGAATCTACCGCCGTTATCAGCAGAAATCAAAACTGCAGATAAGCAGACAATTTCCGAGTTCACCGTCCGTCTCAATGACAAATTAGAACTACCGCCGCGACACATGTGTGTTTGTTCAGCAAAATTAAGTAAACACGCAAAGGATAGGTTTTACATAATAGAACCGAAGGGTATTGAATTACATGGCGTACTTGTAGCCCGAACGATTACTAGAGTTCATCCGCAAAGTGTAGTGTATGTTAATATTTTAAATGTTAGCTCTGAAACCGTAACCATTTCCAAGAATGTTGCAATAGCATCTGCTTTGCGCGCCGAGGAATCAGACAGCGATTGTTTCCAAAACGAATATTCAAAAGAGAGCAACATTCACCTAATATCTTCTGAACAAATTTCCGAATTATTTGATTTAAGTCATTTAAGTAAAGAAGAAAACAATGAATTTTCCAAATTTTTATTAGAATACGCAGACATTTTCAAATCCAATCAAGAACCTTTAGGTCAAACGAGTCTGGTAAAACACCGCATTTTGACGGGAGACAGTGCGCCTGTAACTCGAGCCCCTTATCGTATTCCGTTTAGTAGACGTCAAATCATGAAGTCCATGATAGACGAAATGTTAGAAAATAACATAATTTCGCCGTCTACCTCCCCTTGGTCTGCCCCTGTCGTCTTGGTAGAAAAATTAAATTCGAATGGGGAGAGCTCATATCGATTTTGTATCGATTATCGAGCCCTTAATTCCGTTACCAAACGTGATTTTTTCCCCATTCCGAATTTACAAGATACCTTAGATCAGCTAGGTAAAGCCGAGAGATTCACCACCCTAGATCTCACCAAAGGTTATTGGCAAGTCGAAGTTGATCCTAAAGATCGCGAGAAAACAGCGTTTTCTGTACCCTGGGGTCATTATGAATGCAATAGAATGCCATTTGGGCTGGCAAATAGTCCAAGTACGTGGCAACGTCTTATGTATACTGTTCTATCAGATTTAACGGTTTCTCACTGTTTTGTTTATTTAGACGACATAATTTGTTTCAGTTCTAACGATATTAATGAACATATTTCTAAACTCAGAGCCGTTTTCGACAGACTTAGAAATGCAAAATTAGCTTTGAATCCAAGAAAATGTAAATTTATGCAGAAACAAAATATTTAGGTCATATTGTGAGCAATACAGGTGTGAAACCCGATACCGAGAAAATAACCGTTATTCAAAATTACCCCACACCGAAAAATGTAACAGATATACGCTCTTTTCTTTGGTTAGTTGGGATCTATAGGAGATTTATTCCAAATTTTGCCGATAAAGCTTTACCTTTAACGTCACTTACAAGAAAACACGCTAGATTTAATTGGACCCAGCAAGCGCAAGATGCATTTGATCATTTACGCTTAGCATTGATAAAGTCGCCAATTTTAAAATATCCAGATTTTGATCGCGAGTTTATTTTGTGTACTGATGCGTCAGCATTTGCCATTAGCGCCGTACTTTGTCAAAAGTACGAGGGACATGAAATGCCAATTGCGTACGCCAGTAGACAATTAAGTAAATCCGAGAGAAATCTGTGTACAACAGAAAGAGAATGCGCCGCGCTTGTGTGGGGCATTAAACACTATCGGTGTTATTTATACGGGCGACCTTTTACGGTAATTGTAGATCATCAACCTTTAAAATGGTTGATGCATGTAAAGGAGACGAATAGCCGATTAATACGCTGGTCTTTAATCCTCTCAGAGTATGATTTCAAAGTAGAATACCGCCCTGGCAAGAAACACTCCAACGCTGACGCATTATCGCGAATAAAACCAGTACGTTTACTATTCCGCGCTAACTATGATAACGTTATCTGGGATCGTGACAATGTAAAGGAAAACCAGCTGTTGGACCGCGACTTGCAACCAATTTTTAAATGACGCGACACGAGCATCATCTGACTTTTATTTGGACGATGACGGACTTTTATACCGTAAATCTGATAATGACCGATATGATGACCGCCTCGTAATACCAACATCGCTCAGACGACAAATTATGCAATCTTGTCATGATTCGCCTCTGTCAGGACATTGCGGTATCGATAAGACCTTGCAAAGGGTTAGTAGTAGATTTTTCTGGCCCACTTTAAAATCTGATGTGAAAAATTATGTCAAACGTTGTGTCTCTTGTGCCCAAAGAAAAACATCTCCGCATCTCCATCCCGCTCCACTTATGAAATTCCAACCTGTCCAACGACCATTCCAACGAATTGCAATGGACATTGTAGGACCGTTACCAACGACAGACAATGGACATAGGTACGTGTTGACTGTAGAAGACGCCGCGACTCGCTATCTGGAAGCCTTTCCGATGAAAGATCAAACAGCGGAGACCGTCGCAAAACATTTTGTTAAAGGTATAGTGTTACGACACGGTACTCCACGACAACTTTTGACTGACTTAGGGACAAATTTCCTTTCAAGAACTATGAAAGAAATCTGTAAATTCTTAGAAATAGAACGACTTCACACCACGGCGTATAGACCACAGACAAACGGTAGCCTCGAACGAACTCACCGAACTTTAAAAGATTTGCTATTACATTACATAACACCAGACCAACGCGACTGGGACGAATGGCTGCCGTATGCCGTATCAGCTTACTGCAGCATGACTCATTCTTCACTCGGTGATAGCCCGTTCTTCCTTTTATATGGGCGTGACATAGAGCTCCCGTTCGACGCCATTTTTAAACCTTTGAAAACGAGATACGACACTGACCTACATTACGCGTCTGAGTTTATGCAACGAATGAAAATAGCCCATCAAAAAGCCCGCGATCATTTGAACCGTACTACAGACCGAGTGCATCAAATTTTTAATAAAAAATTTGCGCCGGTTACTTTTAAAATAGGAGATCGAGTCTATCTATTTGTTCCAAATGTTAAAGCCGGCATAAGTCATAAGCTCAGCAAGAAATGGCAGGGCCCGTATCGAATTTTAGATATAAATGGTGTCAACGCGGTCGTACAAGAAATTCACGGACGTAAAACGTCAAAAGGGCACGTCAATAGGTTGAAGCACTGTTTAGCCCTCCCGGAGAACGAACTAAGATTGGCCGACACGCCAATATACTTAAAATACGATACCGATTCCCCGGCAGAGAACGGGACCATGGGACTAACCCCAATAAGACCTCCTCAAATTAACCCTGGGGATAACGACACAACCAACGCAACCACACTCGCTAATGAAAGTTCAGTTTCAGGCAATACGAGTTTCAGCAGCCGTGATACTACATCAGGTAACTCGACTTTCCAGAGTACCCATTCCGTCGGGCATCCGGACCTAACACCACCAACTGAACCTGAGCCGGAAGACAACCAGCCGGTGACGAGACGTTACCACACACGAGCCCAAGGCCCCGCTCCTGTTCTGCCCTGGGTTATGCCAACTGGACAACGATAGTTACGCCACGAATTAATATTGTTATGTATAAATATATTATAGTTAGCTTTTGTATTTTTGGAGCTCTGGTCGCAGCGCACATTATTGTCTACGATTGCACGGACCCAGAAACCGAAATCACCAGGATTTCATTACTCAAGGTTCAACCATGTCCAGACCCACGAAATGCCACGGAGAAGATCACCAAGAATATACAGCTCGTACAAGAAAGACGATTCACCGAGGTACACGTATATTCTTGTTTAGTTTCAGTGCGACAAATTATTTTCCACTGCGGCATGCACTCGCACTCATCAGTCGATGCCGGAGGACATGCGCACTACGTTCATTACATACGGACCGAGGCATGTATGAATGCGCATAAATTCCGTAGGCTCGATCTACAAGGAATCGGAGCAGGCATTGTGGCAGGGTTGGAACCAAACAACACCGTACAGATATCCACCACGCTAGCAGGATCATTGGAGGCTACAGGAAAATGTTCCGGTGTACAGTACACTTGGAACGGAGTAGTTTACAAAGACGTGACCGTAAGTGCATCGATTTCTGTAAAATTAAGCGATTATACGACTATTGCAGACGTAGAGACGGACACAGTCATTCTTCAGTCCGGTAACGCCTGTGCGTACAAAGATAAGTACTGTTTCGATGACGTCAAGGGTGAAACCACTTGGGAAGTCGACCCACGGGACCGCTGTTCCGTACACGGAATCGATGTACTGTACGAGGGTCCTGCTACGCTGGTTACAATGAACTCTACTTCCACGCACTCTCCCAGCAGATACGTCATCGTCGAAACGCAGGAGACGGTGTTTGCGTTACGTCTAGTAACCTCGGATCTCCTGTGTCATCAACCAGCTTGGAGGTCAGAACAAAATCGCCTTCTGGTTATCTTTGAGACTACACTAGGTTTCTATTATAAGAAATCTAGAAAGATTAGTCAAAACATCGATTTAATGGCCCAAGTCCTATCCAAGTTATTATTTCTAGAGATCGCCGTATAGCAGCAAGCGCGTGATCTTATTTTCGACTCCATTTTCAAGCGCTGTCAACTGCGAGAACAGATGTTGAGAAACCGCCTGGCGCTGGCGCAAGAATCACCGGATGTAGTCAGTGACTTGGTCAAGGAAGCGGCCGGCCACACCGGAAGAGTACTCGGAGAAGTACTGTACGTAGCGAAATGTCATCCCAAAATAGTTACGTTCCGCAAAACCGAATACTGCTACCAAGAATTACCGGTTCTCCATCAAAACGAATCCAAGTTCATGACTCCAGTCACGCGTATCTTGCAGGACCAAGGTACCCAGATTGACTGCGATAGCAGACTGCCAGCGATTTACTATCTAGAAGGCAAGTGGATAGAGGTGGCGCCAGAACCAAGACTGGCGAACCCTATACCCGTGGAACTCAGCACCGATGAGGACTTAGGAGATCTACCTATGATGGAAATAACACCTCTGACCTCGGACGGAATATATTCGAAAGCGGAAATGGAAGCGTTTCAGCGTCGCTTGCTCTTCCCCAACGAGCGGAAGGCCGTTATGAACTTGATGACACGGAGAGTGGCGGGAGTAGAGGTAGACCCGCAGGGATATCATTTACCGGATATGTTCAGCCGGTCTGAATTTTCAACGCTCGCTAAGAACGCTGCGGAAGAAGTTTGGGGCTTCCTATCAAAGGTAGGCAATGTCTTCTCGATAGTTGCAGCCATATACACCATCTGGTCGATGTTGGCCTACCTCGCCTCGGTAGCGTTGAACTGCTGGACCATTCGGCGCACGACACAATACCAAAACCGAAGCCGCTCTATAATTTTTGCAAGTTTATGGCATGCTCTGTTCAATAGAGTTCTTCTAGCTAACATCGTGCCATCGCCTGCAGAACCCACAGACAATGATACCGTAAACCGGGACCCAGTGCAAGTTCCATCACTGCGTTTTGCTCAGCCATGTCGGCGCCCGACTTGCGACTCAACATCGACCCCGGTCACTGCGCGTCCACCAGGTCCGTCAGCGCCTCCACCCCGCACATTCAAGTATTGCGCCGGTCAGTGCTCCACGTGTGAATGTGAAAATTTTAAGCGATTAACGAACAAATATTGTAACGAGGAACTTAAATTTCTTTTTCAAATATATTTAAGTCTTAAGGGGGTAGTAATGCAATAAATTGCAAGTTTTCAAAATTCTAGTTACATGTGGTCGCATCAAAATTCTGTCACAGTAATTTCCGTTTTAAGGTAACGCTTACCTCAACAATATTTGTTCGTCTACGGGGACTGAGAAGGCCGCAGCGACCAGGTAGCTCATTCTCAGTCCGTCGGTTGCAGAAACCGGTAGTTAGATTTTAATATTACCTTTATTATATCTTGATATATATTATTCTAAATTCGTATTTTAATATTTCTTTTTAATAAATCATATTTTTAATTAACGTCGTCGCCTTCTAATTTTTATTAACCCGTTTTCATATACTAGTGCTCAATAAAGTGATCCAGCCTACCAGCGCAGTAGCAGCGGACCGCAGGTAAGTATACACTTTTTAACCGTTAAAACGTTGCTGCCGCTGCCATCAGCAGCGTTTGTTATACCATTATACACGACAGAAACATGAATATGACAGTTTAAATACATGAAAACAGCATTTTGTATGTTTTTGCAAGCTGAAAACAGCTATTTTATCTTGATTTTGCAAACATAAGCCATTACACACGACATATACATGAATATGACATTTTGTATACTTAAAACGGTGTTTTGTATGCTTTTGCATGCTTAAAACAGCAATTTTATCTTGATTTCACCAACATTAGCCATTATACACGACAGAAACATGAATATGACAGTTTAAATACTTGAAAACAGCATTTTGTATGTTTTTGCACGCTGAAAACAGCTATTTTATCTTGATTTTGCAAACATAAGCCATTACACACGACATATACATGAATATGACAGTTTGTATACTTAAAAACGGTGTTTTGTATGCTTTTTCATGCTTAAAACTGCAATTTTATCTTGATTTCACCAACATTAGCCATTATACACGACAGAAACATGAATATGACAGTTTAAATACTTGAAAACAGCATTTTGTATGTTTTTGCAAGCTTAAAACAGCTATTTTATCTTGATTTTGCAAACATAAGCCATTACACACGACATATACATGAATATGACAGTTTGTATACTTAAAACGGTGTTTTGTATGCTTTTGCATGCTTAAAACAGCAATTTTATCTTGATTTCACCAACATTAGCCATTATACACGACAGAAACATGAATATGACAGTTTAAATACTTGAAAACAGCATTTTGTATGTTTTTGCACGCTGAAAACAGCTATTTTATCTTGATTTTGCAAACATAAGCCATTACACACGACATATACATGAATATGACAGTTTGTATACTTAAAAACGGTGTTTTGTATGCTTTTGCATGCTTAAAACTGCAATTTTATCTTGATTTCACCAACATTAGCCATTATACACGACAGAAACATGAATATGACAGTTTAAATACTTGAAAGCAGCATTTTGTATGTTTTTGCAAGCTGAAAACAGCTATTTTATCTTGATTTTGCAAACATAAGCCATTACACACGACATATACATGAATATGACAGTTTGCATACTTAAAAACGGTGTTTTGTATGCTTTTGCATGCTTAAAACAGCAATTTTATCTTGATTTTACCAACATTAGCCATTATACACGACAGAAACATGAATATGACAGTTTAAATACTTGAGAGCAGCATTTTGTATGTTTTTGCAAGCTGACAACAGCTATTTTTTCTTGATTTTGCAAACAAAAGCCATTACACACGACATATACATGAATATGACAGTTTGTATACTTAAAAACCGTGTTTTGTATACTTTTGCATGCTTAAAACTGCAATTTTATCTTGATTTCACCAACATTAGCCATTATACACGAAAGAAACATGAATATGACATTTTAAATACATGAAAACAGTATTTTGTATGTTTTTGCACGCTTAAAACAGCTATTTTATCTTGATTTTGCAAATATAAGCCATTACACACGACATATACATGAATATGACAGTTTGTATACTTTAAAACGGTGTTTTGTATGCTTTTGCATGCTTAAAACTGCAATTTTATCTTGAATTCACCAACATTAGCCATTATACACGACAGAAACCTGAATATGACAGTTTATATACTTGAAAACAGCATTTTGTATGTTTTTGCAAGCTAAAAACAGCTATTTTATCTTGATATTGCAAACATAAGCCATTACACACGACATATGACAGTTGTATACTTAAAAACCGTGTTTGTATGCTTCTGCATGCTTAAAACTGCAATTTTATCTTGATTTCACCAACATTAGCCATTATACACGACAGAAACATGAATATGACAGTTTAAATACTTGAAAACAGCATTTTGTATGTTTTTGCAAGCTGAAAACAGCTATTTTATCTTGATTTCACCAACATTAGCCATTATACACGACAAAAACATGAATATGACAGTTTAAATACTCGAAAACAGCATTTTGTATGTTTTTGCAAGCTAAAAACATCTATTTTATCTTGATTTTGCAAACATAAGCCATTACACACGACATATACATGAATATGACAGTTTGTATACTTAAAACGGTGTTTTGTATGCTTTTGCATGCTTAAAACAGCAATTTTATCTTGATTTCACCAACATTAGCCATTACACACGACAGAAACATGAATATGACAGTTTAAATACTTGAAAACAACATTTTGTATGTTTTTGCAAGCTGAAAACAGCTATTTTATCTTGATTTTGCAAACATAAGCCATGACACACGACATATACATGAATATGACAGTTTGTATACTTAAAAACGGTGTTTTGTATGCTTTTGCATGCTTAAAACAGCAATTTTATCTTGATTTCACCAACATTAGCCATTATACACGACAGAAACATGAATATGACAGTTTAGATACTTGAAAACAGCATTTTGTATGTTTTTGCAAGCTGACAACAGCTTTTTTTTCTTGATTTTGCAAACAAAAGCCATTACATACGACATATACATGAATATGACAGTATGTATACTTAAAAACCGTGTTTTGTATACTTTTGCATGCTTAAAACTGCAATTTTATCTTGATTTCACCAACATTAGCCATTATACACGACAGAAACATGAATATGACAGTTTAAATACATGAAAACAGCATTTTGTATGTTTTTGCAAGCTGAAAACAGCTATTTTATCTTGATTTTGCAAACATAAGCCATTACACTCGACATATACATGAATATGACATTTTGTATACTTAAAACGGTGTTTTGTATGCTTTTGCATGCTTAAAACAGCAATTTTATCTTGATTTCACCAACATTAGCCATTATACACGACAGAAACATGAATATGACAGTTTAAATACTTGAAAACAGCATTTTGTATATTTTTGCACGCTGAAAACAGCTATTTTATCTTGATTTTGCAAACATAAGCCATTACACACGACATATACATGAATATGACAGTTTGTATACTTAAAAACGGTGTTTTGTATGCTTTTGCATGCTTAAAACTGCAATTTTATCTTGATTGCACCAACATTAGCCATTATACACGACAGAAACATGAATATGACAGTTTAAATACTTGAAAACAGCATTTTGTATGTTTTTGCAAGCTGAAAACAGCTATTTTATCTTGATTTTGCAAACATAAGCCATTACACACGACATATACATGAATATGACAGTTTGTATACTTAAAACGGTGTTTTGTATGCTTTTGAATGCTTAAAACAGCAATTTTATCTTGATTTCACCAACATTAGCCATTATACACGACAAAAACATGAATATGACAGTTTAAATACTTAAAAACAGCATTTTGTAAGTTTTTGCAAGCTGAAAACAGCTATTTTATCTTGATTTTGCAAACATAAGCCATCACACACGACATATACATGAATATGACAGTTGTATACTTAAAAACCGTGTTTGTATGCTTTTGCATGCTTAAAACTGCAATTTTACCTTGATTTCACCAACATTAGCCATTATACACGACAGAAACATGAATATGACAGTTTAAATACTTGAAAACAGCATTTTGTATGATTTGCAAGCTGAAAACAGCTATTTTATCTTGATTTCACCAACATTAGCCATTATACACGACAAAAACATGAATATGACAGTTTAAATACTCGAAAACAGCATTTTGTATGTTTTTGCAAGCTAAAAACATCAATTTTATCTTGATTTTGCAAACATAAGCCATTACACACGACATATACATGAATATGACAGTTTGTATACTTAAAACGGTGTTTTGTATGCTTTTGCATGCTTAAAACAGCAATTTTATCTTAATTTCACCAACATTAGCCATTACACACGACAGAAACATGAATATGACAGTTTAAATACTTGAAAACAGCATTTTGTATGTTTTTGCAAGCTGAAAACAGCTATTTTATCTTGATTTTGCAAACATAAGCCATTACACACGACATATACATGAATATGACAGTTTGTATACTTAAAAACGGTGTTTTGTATGCTTTTGCATGCTTAAAACAGCAATTTTATCTTGATTTCACCAATATTAGCCATTATACACGACAGAAACATGAATATGACAGTTTAGATACTTGAAAACAGCATTTTGTATGTTTTTGCAAGCTGACAACAGCTTTTTTTTCTTGATTTTGCAAACAAAAGCCATTACTTACGACATATACATGAATATGACAGTATGTATACTTAAAAACCGTGTTTTGTATACTTTTGCATGCTTAAAACTGCAATTTTATCTTGATTTCACAAACATTAGCCTTTATACACGACAGAAACATGAATATGACAGTTTATATACATGAAAACAGCATTTTGTATGTTTTTGCAAGCTGAAAACAGCTATTTTATCTTGATTTTGCAAACATAAGCCATTACACACGACATATACATAAATATGACAGTTTAAATACATAAAAACAGCATTTTGTATGTTTTTGCAAGCTGAAAACAGCTATTTATCTTGATTTTGCAAACATAAGCCACTACACACGACATATACATGAATATGACAGTTTAAATACTTGAAAACAGCATTTTGTATGCTTTTGTATGCTTCAAACAGCAATTTTATCTTGATTTCACCAACATTAGCCATTATACACGACAGAAACATGAATATGACCGTTTAAATACTTGAAAACAGCAATTTGTATATTTTTGCAAGCTGAAAACAGTTATATTATCTTGATTTTGCAAACATAAACCATTACACACGACATATACATGAATATTACAGTTTGTATATTTAAAAACCGTGTTTTGTATACTTTTGCATGCTTAAAACTGCAATTTTACCTTGATTACACCAACATTAGCCATTATACACGACAGAAACATGAATATGACAGTTTAAATACATGAAAACAGCATTTTGTATGTTTTTGCAAGCTGAAAACAGCTATTTTATCTTGATTTTGCAAACATAAGCCATTACACACGACATATACATGAATATGACAGTTTGTATACTTAAAACGGTGTTTTGTATGCTTTTGCATGCTTAAAACAGCAATTTTATCTTGATTTCACCAACATTAGCCATTATACACGACAGAAACATGAATATGACAGTTTAAATACTTGAAAACAGCATTTTGTATGTTTTTGCAAGCTGAAAACAGCTATTTTATCTTGATTTTGCAAACATAAGCCAATACACACGACAAATACATGAATATGACAGTTTGGATACTTAAAAACGGTGTTTTGTATGCTTTTGCATGCTTAAAACTGCAATTTTATCTTGATTTCACCAACATTAGCCATTATACACGACAGAAGCATGAATATGACAGTTTAGATACTTAAAAACAGCATTTTGTATGTTTTTGCAAGCTGATAACAGCTATTTTATCTTGATTTTGCAAACATAAGCCATTACACACGACATATACATGAATATGACAGTTTGTATACTTAAAAACCGTGTTTTGTATGCTTTTGCATGCCTAAAACTGCAATTTTTTCTTGATTTCACCAACATTAGCCATTATACATGACAGAAACATGAATATGAATGTTTAGATACTTGAAAACAGCATTTTGTATGTTTTTGCAAGCTGAAAACAGCTATTTTTTCTTGATTTTGCAAACATAAGCCATTACACACGACATATACATGAATATGACTGTTTGTATACTTAAAAACCGTGTTTTGTATACTTTTGCATGCTTAAAACTGCAATTTTATCTTGATTTCACCAACATTAGCCATTATACACAACATAAACATGAATATGACAGTTTAAATACTTGAAAACAGCATTTTGTATGTTTTTGCAAGCTGAAAACAGCTATTTTATCTTGATTTTGCAAACATAAGCCATTACACACGACATATACATGAATATGACAGTTTGTATACTTAAAACGGTGTTTTGTATGCTTTTGCATGCTTAAAACAGCAATTTTATCTTGATTTCACCAACATTAGCCATTATACACGACAGAAACATGAATATGACAGTTTAAATACTTGAAAAACAGCATTTTGTATGTTTTTGCAAGCTGAAAACCGCAATCTTATCTTGATTTTGCAAACATAAGCCATTATACACGACAGAAACAAGAATATGACAGTTTAGATACTAGAAAACAGAATTTTGTATGTTTTTGCAAGCTGAAAACAGCTATTTTTTCTTGATTTTGCAAACATAAGCCATTACACACGACATATACATGAATATGACAGTTTGTATACTTAAAAACAGTGTTTTGTATACTTTTGCATGCTTAAAACTGCAATTTTATCTTGATTTCACCAACATTAGCCATTATACAAGACAGAAACATGAATATGACAGTTTAAATACATGAAAACAGCATTTTGTATGTTTTTGCAAGCTGAAAACAGCTATTTTATCTTGATTTTGCAAACATAAGCCATTACACACGACATATACATGAACATGACAGTTTGTATACTTAAAACGGTGTTTTGTATGCTTTTGAATTCTTAAAACAGCAATTTTATCTTGATTCACCAACATTAGCCATTATATACGACAGAAACATGAATATGACAGTTTAAATACTTGAAAACAGCATTTTGTTTTTTTTTTTGCAAGCTGAAAACAGCTATTTTATCTTGATTTTGCAAACATAAGCCATTACACACGACATATACATCAATATGACAGTTTAAATACATAAAAACAGCATTTTTTATGTTTTTGCAAGCTGAAAACAGCTATTTATCTTGATTTTGCAAACATAAGCCAATACACACGACATATACATGAATATGACAGTTTAAATATTTGAAAACAGCATTTTGTATGTTTTTGCAAGCTGAAAACAGCTATTTTATCTTGATTTTGCAAACATAAGCCATTGCACACGACATATACATGAATATGATAGTTTAAATACTTGAAAACAGCATTTTGTATGTTTTTGCAAACTGAAAACAGCTATTTTATCTTGATTTTGCAAACATAAACCATTACACACGACATATACATGAATATGACAGTTTGTATACTTGAAAACGGTGTTTTGTATGCTTTTGCATGCTTAAAACAGCAATTTTATCTTGATTTCACCAACATTAGCCATTATACACGACAAAAACATGAATATGACAGTTAAAATACTTGAAAACTGCATTTTATATGTTTTTGCAAACTGAAAACAGCTATTTTATCTTGATTTTGCAAACATAAGCCAATACACACGACATATACATTTTGTATGTTTTTGCAAACTGAAAACAGCTATTTTATCTTGATTTTGCAAACATTATCCATTACACACGACATATACATGAATATGACAGTTTAAATACTTGAAAACAGCATTTTGTATGTTTTTGCAAGCTGAAAACAGCTATTTTATCTTCTTTTTGCAAACATAAGCCATTACACACGACATATACATGAATATGACAGTTTGTATACTTGAAAACGGTGTTTTGTATGCTTTTGCATGCTTAAAATAGCAATTTTATCTTGATCTCACCAACATTAGCCATTATACACGACAGAAACATGAATATGACAGTTTAAATACTTGAAAACAGCATTTTGTATTTTTTGCAAGCTGAAAACAGCTATTTTATCTTGATTTTGCAAACATAAGCCATTACACACGACATATACATAAATATGACAGTTTAAATACATAAAAACAGCATTTTGTATGTTTTTGCAAGCTGAAAACAGCTATTTATCTTGATTTTGCAAACATAAGCCATTACACACGACATATACATGAAGATAATAGTTTAAATACTTGAAAACAGCATTTTTTATGTTTTTGCAAACTGAAAACAGCTATTTTATCATGATTTTGCAAACATAAGCCATTACACACGACATATACATTAAGATGATAGTTTATATACTTGAAAACAGCATTTTGTATGTTTTTGCAAACTGAAAACAGCTATTTTATCTTCATTTTGCAAACATAAGCCATTACACACGACATATACATGAATATGACAGTTTGTATACTTGAAAACGGTGTTTTGTATGCTTTTGCATGCTTAAAACAGCAATTTTATCTTGATTTCACCAACATTAGCCATTATACAAGACAGAAACATGAATATGACAGATTAAATACTTGAAAACAGCATTTTGTATGTTTTTGCAAGCTGAAAACAGCTATTTTATCTTGATTTTGCAAACATAAGCCATTACACACGACATATACATGAATATGACAGTTTGTATACTTAAAAACGGTGTTTTGTATTCTTAAAACTGCAATTTTATCTTGAATTCACCAACATTAGCAATTATACACGACAGAAACATGAATATGACAGTTTAATTACTTGAAAACAGCATTTTGTATGTTTTTGCAAGCTGAACACAGCTATTTTATCTTGATTTTGCAAACATAAGCTATTACACACGATTTATACATGAATATAACAGTTTGTATACTTAAATACGGTGTTTTGTATGCTTTGCATGCCTAAAACAGCAATTTTATCTTGAATTCACCAACATTAGCCATTATACAAAACAGAAACATGAATATGACAGTTTAAATACTTGAAAACAGCATTTTGTATGTTTTTACAAGCTGAAAACAGATATTTTTTCTTGATTTTGCAAGCATAAGCCATTACACACGACATATACATGAATATGACAGTTTAAATACTTGAAAACAGCATTTTGTATGTTTTTGCAAGCTGAAAACAGCTATTTTATCTTCATTTTGCAAACATAAACCATTACACACGACATATACATGAATATGACAGTTTGTATACTTGAAAACGGTGTTTTGTATGCTTTTGCATGCTTAAAACAGCAATTTTATCTTGATTTCACCAACATTAGCCATTATACACGACAAAAACATGAATATGACAGTTGAAATACTTGAAAACTGCATTTTATATGTTTTTGCAAACTGAAAACAGCTATTTTATCTTGATTTTGCAAACATAAGCCAATACACACGACATATACATGAAGATGATAGTTTGAATACTAGAAAACAGCATTTTGTATGTTTTTGCAAACTGAAAACAGCTATTTTATCTTGATTTTGCAAACATTATCCATTACACACGACATATACATGAATATGACAGTTTATATACTTGAAAACAGCATTTTGTATGTTTTTGCAAGCTGAAAACAGCTATTTTATCTTCATTTTGCAAACATAAGCCATTACACACGACATATACATGAATATGACAGTTTGTATACTTGAAAACGGTGTTTTGTATGCTTAAAACTGCAATTTTATCTTGAATTCAGCAACATTAGCCATTATACAAGACAGAAACATGAATATGACAGTTTAAATACTTGAAAACAGCATTTTGTATGCTTGCATGCTTAAAACAGCAATTTTATCTACGAACTGAAAACATTCTAGTGATTCTGATAAACTTTCACGCCACAAAATAAGTTGCAAATTTCGTTGTGATTCATGTATAAGTATCTGACGATACATTTTTGTTACATCTGCTGTGATTACAATTGCATGTTTACGAAATCTTATAAGTATTGAAAACAAATCATCTTGAACTGATGGACCAATTAGCTGAAGATCATTTAAAGAAACGCCTGATTTACTTTTACAGGAGCCATCAAATACGACGCGTAGTTTTGTTGTCAAACTATCATTACGAATAACAGCATGATAAGGAAAATAATAACATAATTGATCTTTTAATTGGGTTTCATTAATTTTAGTCATATGATTTAACATTTGATATTCTTTCATAAATTGAACATACTGATTTTTTAAATATGCGTTTTATTCAGTTTCTTTTCAATTGCATAAAAACGTTTAAGTGCTATTTCTCTCAAATCTCCTAAAGTATTTAATTCTTTAATTGGCATTTTAACAATAAATCTGCCGTCAAAATTTCTAGTTGTATTTTTTATAAAATCATCTTCACATTTTTGTTGTTCATGTGAAACAGCATTTTGTATGTTTTTGCAAGCTGAAAACAGCTATTTATCTTGATTTTGCAAACATAAGCCACTACACACGACATATACATGAATATGACAGTTTAAATATTTGAAAACAGCATTTTGTATGTTTTTGCAAGCTGAAAACAGCTATTTATCTTGATTTTGCAAACATAAGCCACTACACACGACATATACATGAATATGACAGTTTGTATACTTAAAAACGGTGTTTTGTGTGCTTTTGCATGCTTAAAACGGCAATTTTACCTTGATTTCACAAACATTAGCCATTATACACGACAGAAACATGATTATGACAGTTTAAATACTTGAAAAAAGCATTTTGTAATTTTTTGCAAGCTGAAAACAGTTATTTTATTGATTTTGCAAACATAAGCCATTACACACGACATATACATAAATATAACAGTTTAAATACATGAAAACAGCATTTTGTATGCTCTTGCAAGCTGGAAACAGCTATTTATCTTGATTTTGCAAGCATAAGACACTACACACGACATATATAAAAGAATATGACAGTTTAAATACTTGAAAACAGCATTTTGTATATTTTTGCAATCTGAAAACAGCTATTTTATCTTGATTTTGCAAGCATAAGCCATTACACACGACATATACATGAATATGATGGTTTAAATACTTAGAAATGGTGTTTTGTATTTTTTTGCATGCTTAAAACAGCAATTTTATCTTGATTGAACCAACATTAGCCATTATACACGACAGAAACATGAATATGACAGTTTTATTTCTTTAAATCGGTGTTTTGTATGCTTTTGCATGATTAGATTAGCAATTTTATCTTGATTTCATCAACATTAGCCATTATACACGACAGAAACATGAATATTACAGTTTTAATTCTTTAAATCGGTGTTTTGTATGCTTTTGCATGCTTAGAATAGCAATTTTATCTTAATTTAATCAACGTTAGCCATTATAAACGATAGAAACATTAATATGACAATTTAAATACTTGAAAACAGCATTTTGTATGTTTTTGCAAGCTGAAAACAGCTATTTTATCTTGATTTTGCAAACATAAGTTATTACACACGACATATACATGAATATGACAGTTTGTATACTTTAAAACGGTATTTTGTATGCTATTGCATGCTTAAAACAGCAATTTTATCTTGATTTTAGCAACATTAGCCATTATACATGACAGAAACATGAATATGACAGTTTAAATACTTGAAAACAGCATTTTGTATGTTTTTGCAAACTGATAACAGCAATTTTATCTTGATTTCACCAACATAAGCCATTATACACGACAGAAACATGAATATGACAGTTTAAATACTTGAAAACAGCATTTTGTATGTTTTTGCAAGCTGAAAACAGCTATTTTATCTTGATTTTGCAAACATAAATAATTACACACGACATATACATGAATATGACAGTTTGTATACTTTAAAACGGTATTTTGTATGCTATTGCATGCTTAAAACAGCAATTTTATCTTGACTTTAGCAACATTAGCCATTATACATGACAGAAACCTGAATATGACAGTTTATATACTTGAAAACAGCCTTTTGTATGTTTTTGCAAACTGAAAACAGCTACTTTATCTTCATTTTGCAAACATAAGCCATTACACACGACATACACATGAATATGATTATTTAAATACTTGAAAACAGCATTTTGTATGTTTTTGCAAACTGAAAACAGCTATTTTATTTTGATTTTGCAAGCATAAGCCATTACACACGACATATACATGAATATGATAGTTTAAATACTTAGAAACGGTGTTTTGTATTTTTTTGCATGCTTAAAACAGCAATTTTATCTTGATTTCATCAACATTAGCCATTATACACGACAGAAACATGAATATGACAGTTTAAATACTTGAAAACAGCATTTTGTATGTTTTTGCAAGCTGAAAACAGCTATTTTATCGTGATTTTGCAAACATAAGCCATTACACACGACATATACATGAATATGACAGTTTGTATACTTAAAAACGGTGTTTTGTATGCTTTTGCATGCATAAAACAGCAATTTTATCTTGATTACACCAACATTAGCCATTATACACGACAGAAACATGAATATGACAGTTTATATACTTGAAAACAGCATTTTGTATGTTTTTGCAAGCTGAAAACAGCAATTTAATCTTTATTTTGCAAGCTTAAGCCATTACACACGACATATACATGAATATGATACTTTAAATACTTAGAAACGTTTTTTGTATTTTTTTGCATGCTTAAAACAGCAATTTTATCTTGATTTCACCATAATTAGCCATTATACACGACAGAAACATGAATATGACAGATTTAATTCTTTAAATCGGTGTTTTGTATGCTTTTGCATGCTTAGAATAGCAATTTTATCTTGATTTAATCAACGTTAGCCATTATACACGATAGAAACATTAATATGACAATTTAAATACTTGAAAACAGCATTTTGTATGTTTTTGCAAGCTGAAAACAGCTATTTTATCTTGATTTTGCAAACATAAGCCATTACACACGACATATACATGAATATGACAGTTTGTATAATTAAAAACGGTGTTTTGTATGCTTTTGCATGCTTAAAATTGCAATTTTATTTTGATTTCACCAACATTAGCCATTATACACGACAGAAACATGAATATGACAGTTTAAATATTTGAAAACAGCATTTTGTATTTTTTTGCAAGCTGAAAACAGCTATTTTATGTTGATTTTGCAAACATAAGCCATTACACACGACATGTACATAAATATGACAGTTTAAATACATGAAAACAGCATTTTGTATGTTTTTGCAAGCTGAGAACAGCTATTTATCTTGATTTTGCAAACATAAGCCACTACTCACGGCATATACATGAATATGACAATTTAAATACTTGAAAACTGCATTTTGTATGTTTTTGCAACCTGAAAACAGCAATATTATCATGATTTTGCAAACATAAGCCATTACACACGAAATATACATGAATATGACAGTTTGTATACTTGAAAACGGTATTTTGTATGCTTTTGCATGCTTAAAACAGCAATTTTATCTTGATTTTAGCAACATTAGCCATTATACATGACAGAAACATGAATATGACAGTTTAAATACTTGAAAACAGCATTTTGTATAATTTTGCAAACTGAAAACAGTAATTTTATCTTGATTTCACCAACATTAGCCATTATACACGACAGAAACATAAATATGACAGTTTAAATACTTGAAAACAGCATTTTGTATGTTTTTGCAAGCAGAAAACAACTATTTTATCTTGATTTTGCAAACATAAGCCATTACACACGACATATACATGAATATGACAGTTTGTATTCTTAAAAACGGTGTTTTGTATGCTTTTGCATGCTTAAAACAGCAATTTTATCTTGATTTCACCAACAATAGCCATTATACACGACAGAAACATGAATATGACAGTTTAAAAACTTGAAAACAGCATTTTGTATTTTTTTGCAAGCTGAAAACAGCTATTTTATCTTGATTTTGCAAACATAAGCCATTACACACAACATATACATAAATATGACACTTTAAATACATGAAAACAGCATTTTGTATGTTTTTGCAAGCTGAAAACAGCTATTTATCTTGATTTTGCAAACATAAGCCATTACACACGACATATACACGAATATGATAGTTTAAGTACTTGAAAACAGCATTTTGTATGTTTTTGCAAGCTGAAAACAGCTATTTTATCTTGATTTTGTAAACATAAGCCACTACACACGACATATACGTGAATATGACAGTTTGTATACTTAAAAACGGTGTTTTGTATGCTTTTGCATGCTTAAAACTGCAATTTTATCTTGATTTCACCAACATTAGCCATTATACACGACAGAAACATGAATATGATAGTTTAAATACTTGAAAACAGCATTTTGTATGTTTTTTCAAGCTGAAAACAGCTTTTTTATCTTGATTTTGCAAACATAAGCCATTACACACGACATATACATGAATATGACAGTTTATTTACTTAAAAACGGTGTTTTGTATGCTTTGCATGCCTAAAACAGCAATTTTATCTTGAATTCACCAACATTAGCCATTATACAAGACAGAAACATGAATATGACAGTTTAAATACTTGAAAACAGCATTTTGTATGTTTTTTCAAGCTGAAAACAGCTATTTTATCTTGATTTTTCAAACATAAGCCATTACACACGACATATACATGAATATGACTGTTTATATACTTAAAAACGGTGTATTGTATGCTTTGCATGCCTAAAACAGCAATTTTATCTTGAATTCACCAACATTAGACATTATACAAGACAGAAACATGAATATGACAGTTTAAATACTTGAAAACAGCATGTTGTATGTTTTTGCAAGCTGAAAACAGCTATTTTATTTTGATTTAGCAAACATTAGCAATTACATACGACATATACATGAATATGACAATTTGTATACTTAAAAACGGTGTTTTGTATGCTTTTGCATGCTTAAAACAGCAATTTTATTTTGATTTCACCAACATTAGCCATTATACACGACAGAAACATGAATATGACAGTTCAAATACTTGAAAACAGCATTTTGTATATTTATGCTAGCTTAAAACAGCTATTTTATCTTGATTTTGCAAACATAAGCCATTACACTCGACATATACATGAATATGACAGTTTGTATACTTAAAAACGGTGTTTTGTATACTTTTGCATGCTTAAAACTGCAATTTTATCTTGATTTCACCAACATTAGCCATTATACATGACACAAACATGAATATGACAGTTTAAATACTTGAAAACAGCATTTTATATGTTTTTGCAAACTGAAAACAGTTATTTTATCTTAGTTTTGCAAACATAAGCCATTACACACGACATATTCATGAATATGACAGTTTAAATACTTGAAAACAGCATTTTGTATGTTTTTGCAAGCTAAAAACAGCTATTTTATCTTGATTTTGCAAGCATAAGCCATTACACACGACATATACATGAATATGACAATTTGTATACTTAAAAACGGTGTTTTGTATGCTTTTGCATGCTTAAAACAGCAATTTTATTTTGATTTCACCAACATTAGCCATTATACACGACAGAAACATGAATATGACAGTTCAAATACTTGAAAACAGCATTTTGTATATTTATGCTAGCTGAAAACAGCTATTTTATCTTGATTTTGCAAACATAAGCCATTACACTCGACATATACATGAATATGACAGTTTGTATACTTAAAAACGGTGTTTTGTATACTTTTGCATGCTTAAAACTGCAATTTTATCTTGATTTCACCAACATTAGCCATTATACATGACACAAACATGAATATGACATTTTAAATACTTGAAAACAGCATTTTATATATTTTTGCAAACTGAAAACAGTTATTTTATCTTAGTTTTGCAAACATAAGCCATTACACACGACATATACATGAATGTGACAGTTTAAATACTTGAAAACAGCATTTTGTATGTTTTTGCAAGCTAAAAACAGCTATTTTATCTTGATTTTGCAAGCATAAGCCATTACACACGACATATACATGAATATGATAGTTTAAATACTTAAAAACGGTGTTTTGTACTCTTTTGCAATGCTTAAAACAGCAATTTTATCTTGATTTCACCAACATTAGCCATAATGCACGACAAAAACATGAATATGACAGTTTTAATTCTTTAAATCGGTGTTTTGTATGCTTTTGCATGCTTAGAATAGCAATTTTATCTTGATTTAATCAATGTTAGCCATTATACACGATAGAAACATGAATATGACAGTTTAAATACTTGAAAACAGCATTTTGTATGATTTTGCAAGCTGAAAACAGCTATTTTATCTTGATTTTGCAAACATAAGCCATTACACACGACATATACATGAATATGACAGTTTGTATATTTAAAAATGGTGTTTTGTATGCTTTTGCATGCTTAAAACTGCAATTTTATCTTGATTTCACCAACATTAGCCATTATACACGACAGAAACATGAATATGACAGTTTAAATACTTGAAAACAGCATTTTGTATGTTTTTGCAAACATAAGCCATTACACACGACATATACATGAATATGATAGTTTAAATACTTGAAAACAGCATTTTGTATGTTTTTGCAAGCTGAAAACAGCTATTTTATCTTGATTTTGCAAACATAAGCCATTACACACGACATATACCTGAATATGACAGTTTGTATGCTTAAAAACGGTGTTTTGTATGCTTTTGCATGCTTAAAACTGCAATTTTATCTTGATTTCACCAACATTAGCCATTATACACGACAGAAACATGAATATGACAGTTTAAATACTTAAAACAGCATTTTGTATGTTTTTTCAAGCTGAAAACAGCTATTTTATCTTGATTTTGCAAACATAAGCCATTACACACGACATATACCTGAATATGACAGTTTATATACTTAAAAACGGTGTTTTGTATGCTTTGCATGCCTAAAACAGCAATTTTATCTTGAATTCACCAACATTAGCCATTATACAAGACAGAAACATGACAATGACAGTTTAAATACTTAAAAACAGAATTTTGTATGTTTTTGCAAGCTGATAAAAGCTATTTTATCTTGATTTTGCAAGCATAGCCATTACACACGGCATATACATGAATATGATAGTTTAAATACTTAAAACGGTGTTTTGTAAGCTTTTGCATGCTTAAAACAGCAATTTTATCTTGATTTCACCAACATTAGCTATTATACACGACAGAAACAAGAATATGACAGTTTAAATACTTGAAAACAACATTTTATATGTTTTTGCAAACTGAAAACAGCTATTTTATCTTAGTATTGCAAACATAAGCCATTACACACGACATATACATGAATATGACAGTTTAAATACTTGAAAACAGCATTTTGTATGTTTTTGCAAGCTGAAAACAGCTATATTATCTTGATTTTGCAAGCATAAGCCATTACACACGACATATACATGAATATGATAGTTTAAATACTTAAAAACGGTGTTTTGTACTCTTTTGCATGCTTAAAACAGCAATTTTATCTTGATTTCACCAACATTAGCCACAATACACGACAGAAACATGAATATGACAGTTTTAATTCTTTAAATCGGTGTTTTGTATGCTTTTGCATGCTTAGCATAGCAATTTTATCTTGATTTAATCAATGTTAGCCATTATACACGATAGAAACATGAATATGACAGTTTAAATACTTGAAAACAGCATTTAGTATGATTTTGCAAGCTGAAAACAGCTATTTTATCTTGATTTTGCAAACATAAGCCATTACACACGACATATACATGAATATGACAGTTTGTATACTTAAAAACGGTGTTTTGTATGCTTAAAACTGCAATTTTATCTTGATTTCACCAACATTAGCCATTAACCACGACAGAAACATGAATATGACAGTTTAAATACTTGAAAACAGCATTTTGTATGTTTTCGCAAGCTGAAAACAGCTATTTTATCTTGATTTTGCAAACATAAGCCATTACACACGACATATACATGAATATGACAGTTTGTATACTTAAAAACGGTGTTTTGTATGCTTTTGCATGCTTAAAACTGCAATTTTATCTTGATTTCACCAACATTAGCCATTATACACGAGAGAAACATGAATATGACAGTTTAAATACTTGAAAACAGCATGTTGTATGTTTTTGCAAGCTGAAAACAGCTATTTTATCTTGATTTAGCAAACATAAGCCATTACACACGACATATACATGAATATGACAATTTGTATACTTAAAAACGGTGTTTTGTATGCTTTTGCATGCTTTACACAGCAATTTTATTTTGATTTCACCAACATTAGCCATTATACACGACAGAAACATGAATATGACAGTTCAAATACTTGAAAACAGTATTTTGTATGTTTATGCAAACTGAAAACAGCTATATTATCTTGATTTTGCAAGCATAAGCCATTACACACGATATATACATGAATATGATAGTTTAAATAGTTAAAAACGGTGTTTTGTACTCTTTTGCATGCTTAAAACAGCAATTTTATCTTGATTTCACCAACATTAGCCATTATGCACGACAGAAACATGAATATGACAGTTTAAATACTTGAAAACAGCATTTTATATGTTTTTGCAAACTGAAAACAGCTATTTTATCTTAGTTTTGCAAACATAAGCCATTACACACGACATATACATGAATATGACAGTTTAAATACTTGAAAACAGCATTTTGTATGTTTTTGCAAGCTGAAAACAGCTATTTTATCTTGATTTTGCAAGCATAAGCCATTACACACGACATATACATGAATATGATAGTTTAAATACTTAATAACGGTGTTTTGTACTCTTTTGCATGCTTAAAACAGCAATTTTATCTTGATTTCACCAACTTTAGCCATAATGCACGACAGAAACATGAATATGACAGTTTTAATTCTTTAAATCGGTGTTTTGTATGCTTTTGCATGTTTAGAATAGCAATTTTATCTTGATTTAATCAATGTTAGCCATTATACACGATAGAAACATGAATATGACAGTTTAAATACTTGAAAACAGCATTTTGTATGTTTTCGCAAGCTGAAAACAGCTATTTTATCTTGATTTTGCAAACATAAGCCATTACACACGACATATACATGAATATGACAGTTTGTATACTTAAAAACGGTGTTTT
>CAWWDY010001840.1:0-33344 GCA_963942605.1 Poecilus cupreus
GATAAAATTGCTGTTTTAAACTTGCAAAAACATAGAAAAACGCTGTTTTTAAACTATTCAAACTGATAAATTCAGGTTTCTTTCGTTCGAAACGGTGGATTTTTGTGAAATCACGATAAAACTTGCTGGTTTTAAACATGCAAAAACATAGAAAAACGCTGTTTTGAACTATTCAAACTGACAAATTCATGTTTCTTTCGTGTGAAACGGCGATTTATGTGAAATGACGATAAAATTGCTGTTTTAAACTTGCAAAAACATAGAAAAACGCTGTTTTGAACTATTCAAACTGACAAATTTATGTTTCTTTCGTGTGAAACGGCGATTTATGAGAAATGACGATAAAATTGCTGTTTTAAACATGAAAAAACATAGAAAAACGCTGTTTTGAACTATTCACACTGACAAATTCATGTTTCTTTCGTGTGAAACGGCGATTTATGAGAAATGACGATAAAATTGCTGTTTTAAACTTGCAAAAACATAGAAAAACGCTGTTTTTAACTATTCAAACTGATAAATTCAGGTTTCTTTCGTTCGAAACGGTGGATTTTTGTGAAATCACGATAAAACTGCTGTTTTAAACTTGCAAAAACATAGAAAAACGCTGTTTTTAACTATTCAAACAGATAAATTCATGTTTCTTTCGTGTGAAACGGCGATTTATGAGAAATGACGATAAAATTGCTGTTTTAAAACTTGCAAAAACATAGAAAAACGCTGTTTTTAACTATTCAAACTGATAAATTCATGTTTCTTTCGTTCGAAACGGTGGATTTTTGTGAAATCACGATAAAACTTCTGTTTTAAAACTTGCAAAAACATAGAAAAACGCTGTTTTGATACTATTCAAAACTGATAAATTCATGTTTCTTTCGTGTGAAACGGCGATTTATTGAGAAATGACTATAAAATTGCTGTTTTAAACTTGCAAAAACATAGAAAAAACGCTGTTTTTCAACTATTCAAACTGACAAATTCATGTTTCTTTCGTGTGAAACGGCGATTTATGAGAAATGACGATAAAATTGCTGTTTTAAAAACTTGCAAAAACATAGAAAAACGCTGTTTTTAACTATTCAAACTGATAAATTCAGGTTTCTTTCGTGTGAAACGGCGTTTTATGAGAAATGACGATAAAATTGCTGTTTTAAACTTGCAAAAACATAGAAAAACGCTGTTTTGAACTATTCAAACTGACAAATTCATGTTTCTTTCGTGTGAAAACGGCGATTTATGAGAAATGACGATAAAATTGCTGTTTTTAAACTTGCAAAAACATAGAAAAACGCTGTTTTGAACTATTCAAACTGACAAATTCATGTTTCTTTCGTGTGAAACGGCGATTATGAGAAATGACGATAAATTGCTGTTTTAAACTTGCAAAAACATAGAAAAAACGCTGTTTTTAACTATTCAAACTGATAAATTCAGGTTTCTTTCGTTCGAAACGGTGGATTTTTGTGAAATCACGATAAAACTGCTGTTTTAAACTTGCAAAAACATAGAAAAACGCTGTTTTGAACTATTCAAACTGATAAATTCATGTTTCTTTCGTGTGAAACGGCCGATTTATGAGAAATGACGATAAAATTTCTGTTTTAAACTTGCAAAAACATAGAAAAACGCTGTTTTTAACTATTCAAACTGATAAATTCAGGTTTCTTTTCGTGTGAAACGGCGTTTTATGAGAAATGACGATAAAATTGCTGTTTTAAACTTACAAAAACATAGAAAAAACGCTGTTTTGAAACTATTCAAACTGACAAATTCATGTTTCTTTCGTGTGAAACGGGCGATTTATGAGAAATGACGATAAAATTGCTGTTTTAAACTTGCAAAAACATAGAAAAACGCTGTTTTGAACTATTCAAACTGACAAATTCATGTTTCTTTCGTGTGAAACGGGCGATTTATGAGAAATGACGATAAAATTGCTGTTTTAAACATGAAAAAACATAGAAAAACGCTGTTTTGAACTATTCACACTGACAAATTCATGTTTCTTTCGTGTGAAACGGCGATTTATGAGAAATGACGATAAAATTGCTGTTTTAAACTTGCAAAAAACATAGAAAAAACGCTGTTTTTAACTATTCAAACAGATAAATTCATGTTTCTTTCGTGTGAAACGGCGATTTATGAGAAATGACGATAAAATTGCTGTTTTAAAACTTGCAAAAAGATAGAAAAACGCTGTTTTTAACTATTCAAACTGATAAATTCATGTTTCATTCGTTCGAAACGGTGGATTTTTGTGAAATCACGATAAAACTTCTGTTTTAAACTTGCAAAAACATAGAAAAACGCTGTTTTGAACTATTCAAACTGATAAATTCATGTTTCTTTCGTGTGAAACGGCGATTTATGAGAAATGACGATAAAATTGCTGTTTTAAACTTGCAAAAACATAGAAAAAACGCTGTTTTTAACTATTCAAACTGATAAATTCAGGTTTCCTTTTCGTGTGAAACGGCGATTTATGAGAAATGACGATAAAATTGCTGTTTTAAACTTGCAAAAACATAGAAAAACGCTGTTTTGAACTATTCAAACTGACAAATTCATGTTTCTTTCGTGTGAAACGGCGATTTATGAGAAATGACGATAAAATTGCTGTTTTAAACTTGCAAAAACATAGAAAAACGCTGTTTTTAACTATTCAAACAGATAAATTCATGTTTCTTTCGTGTGAAACGGCGATTTATGAGAAATGACGATAAAATTGCTGTTTTAAACTTGCAAAAACATAGAAAAACGCTGTTTTTAACTATTCAAACTGATAAATTCATGTTTCTTTCGTTCGAAACGGTGGATTTTTGTGAAATCACGATAAAACTTCTGTTTTAAACTTGCAAAAACATAGAAAAACGCTGTTTTGAACTATTCAAACTGATAAATTCATGTTTCTTTCGTGTGAAACGGCGATTTATGAGAAATGACGATAAAATTGCTGTTTTAAACTTGCAAAAACATAGAAAAACGCTGTTTTTAACTATTCAAACTGATAAATTCAGGTTTCTTTCGTGTGAAACGGCGATTTATGAGAAATGACGATAAAATTGCTGTTTTAAACTTGCAAAAACATAGAAAAACGCTGTTTTTAACTATTCAAACTGACAATTTCATGTTTCTTTCGTGTGAAACGGCGTTTTATGAGAAACGACGATAAAATTGCTGTTTTAAACTTGCAAAAACATAGAAAAACGCTGTTTTGAACTATTCAAACTGACAAATTCATGTTTCTTTCGTGTGAAACGGCGATTTATGAGAAATGACGATACAATTGCTGTTTTAAACTTGCAAAAACATAGAAAAACGCTGTTTTCAACTATTCAAACTGACAAATTCATGTTTCTTTCGTGTGAAACGGCGATTTATGAGAAATGACGATAAAATTTCTGTTTTAAACTTGCAAAAACATAGAAAAACGCTGTTTTTAACTATTCAAACTGATAAATTCAGGTTTCTTTCGTGTAAAACGGCGTTTTATGAGAAATGACGATAAAATTGCTGTTTTAAACTTGCAAAAACATAGAAAAACGCTGTTTTGAACTATTCAAACTGACAAATTCATGTTTCTTTCGTGTGAAACGGCGATTTATGAGAAATGACGATAAAATTGCTGTTTTAAACTTGCAAAAACATAGAAAAACGCTGTTTTGAACTATTCAACCTGACAAATTCATGTTTCTTTCGTGTGAAACGGCGATTTATGAGAAATGACGATAAAATTACTGTTTTAAACATGAAAAAACATAGAAAAACGCTGTTTTGAACTATTCACACTGACAAATTCATGTTTCTTTCGTGTGAAACGGCGATTTATGAGAAATGACGATAAAATTGCTGTTTTAAACTTGCAAAAACATAGAAAAACGCTGTTTTCAACTATTCAAACTGACAAATTCATGTTTCTTTCGTGTGAAACGGCGATTTATGAGAAATGACGATAAAATTGCTGTTTTAAACATGAAAAAACATAGAAAAACGCTGTTTTGAACTATTCAAACTGACAAATTCATGTTTCTTTCGTGTGAAACGGCGATTTATGAAAAATGACGATAAAATTGCTGTTTTAAACCTGAAAAAACATAGAAAAACGCTGTTTTGAACTATTCAAACTGACAAATTCATGTTTCTTTCGTGTGAAACGGCGATTTATGAGAAATGACGATAAAATTGCTGTTTTAAACTTGCAAAAACATAGAAAAACGCTGTTTTTAACTATTCAAACTGATAAATTCAGGTTTCTTTCGTTCGAAACGGTGGATTTTTGTGAAATCACGATAAAACTGCTGTTTTAAACTTGCAAAAACATAGAAAAACGCTGTTTTGAACTATTCAAACTGATAAATTCATGTTTCTTTCGTGTGAAACGGCGATTTATGAGAAATGACGATAAAATTTCTGTTTTAAACTTGCAAAAACATAGAAAAACGCTGTTTTTAACTATTCAAACTGATAAATTCAGGTTTCTTTCGTGTGAAACGGCGTTTTATGAGAAATGACGATAAAATTGCTGTTTTAAACTTACAAAAACATAGAAAAACGCTGTTTTGAACTATTCAAACTGACAAATTCATGTTTCTTTCGTGTGAAACGGCGATTTATGAGAAATGACGATAAAATTGCTGTTTTAAACATGAAAAAACATAGAAAAACGCTGTTTTGAACTATTCACACTGACAAATTCATGTTTCTTTCGTGTGAAACGGCGATTTATGAGAAATGACGATAAAATTGCTGTTTTAAACTTGCAAAAACATAGAAAAACGCTGTTTTTAACTATTCAAACAGATAAATTCATGTTTCTTTCGTGTGAAACGGCGATTTATGAGAAATGACGATAAAATTGCTGTTTTAAACTTGCAAAAACATAGAAAAACGCTGTTTTTAACTATTCAAACTGATAAATTCATGTTTCATTCGTTCGAAACGGTGGATTTTTGTGAAATCACGATAAAACTTCTGTTTTAAACTTGCAAAAACATAGAAAAACGCTGTTTTGAACTATTCAAACTGATAAATTCATGTTTCTTTCGTGTGAAACGGCGATTTATGAGAAATGACGATAAAATTGCTGTTTTAAACTTGCAAAAACATAGAAAAACGCTGTTTTTAACTATTCAAACTGATAAATTCAGGTTTCTTTCGTGTGAAACGGCGATTTATGAGAAATGACGATAAAATTGCTGTTTTAAACTTGCAAAAACATAGAAAAACGCTGTTTTTAACTATTCAAACTGACAATTTCATGTTTCTTTCGTGTGAAACGGCGTTTTATGAGAAACGACGATAAAATTGCTGTTTTAAACTTGCAAAAACATAGAAAAACGCTGTTTTGAACTATTCAAACTGACAAATTCATGTTTCTTTCGTGTGAAACGGCGATTTATGAGAAATGACGATAAAATTGCTGTTTTAAACTTGCAAAAACATAGAAAAACGCTGTTTTCAACTATTCAAACTGACAAATTCATGTTTCTTTCGTGTGAAACGGCGATTTATGAGAAATGACGATAAAATTGCTGTTTTAAACATGAAAAAACATAGAAAAAACGCTGTTTTGAACTATTCAAACTGACAAATTCATGTTTCTTTCGTGTGAAACGGCGATTTATGAGAAATGACGATAAAATTGCTGTTTTAAACATGAAAAAACATAGAAAAACGCTGTTTTGAACTATTCAAACTGACAAATTCATGTTTCTTTCGTGTGAAACGGCGATTTATGAGAAATGACGATAAAATTGCTGTTTTAAACTTGCAAAAACATAGAAAAACGCTGTTTTTAACTATTCAAACTGATAAATTCAGGTTTCTTTCGTTCGAAACGGTGGATTTTTGTGAAATCACGATAAAACTGCTGTTTTAAACTTGCAAAAACATAGAAAAACGCTGTTTTGAACTATTCAAACTGATAAATTCATGTTTCTTTCGTGTGAAACGGCGATTTATGAGAAATGACGATAAAATTTCTGTTTAAACTTGCAAAAACATAGAAAAACGCTGTTTTTAACTATTCAAACTGATAAATTCATGTTTCTTTCGTGTGAAACGGCGATTTATGAGAAATGACGATAAAATTGCTGTTTTAAACTTGCAAAAACATAGAAAAACGCTGTTTTTAACTATTCAAACTGATAAATTCATGTTTCTTTCGTTCGAAACGGTGGATTTTTGTGAAATCACGATAAAACTTCTGTTTTAAACTTGCAAAAACATAGAAAAACGCTGTTTTGAACTATTCAAACTGATAAATTCATGTTTCTTTCGTGTGAAACGGCGATTTTTGAGAAATGACGATAAAATTGCTGTTTAAACTTGCAAAAACATAGAAAAACGCTGTTTTTAACTATTCAAACTGATAAATTCAGGTTTCTTTCGTGTGAAACGGCGATTTATGAGAAATGACGATAAAATTGCTGTTTTAAACTTGCAAAAACATAGAAAAACGCTGTTTTTAACTATTCAAACTGACAATTTCATGTTTCTTTCGTGTGAAACGGCGTTTTATGAGAAACGACGATAAATTGCTGTTTTAAACTTGCAAAAACATAGAAAAACGCTGTTTTCAACTATTCAAATTGACAAATTCATGTTTCTTTCGTGTGAAACGGCGATTTCTGAGAAATGACGATAAAATTGCTATTTTAAACATGAAAAAACAGAAAAACGCTGTTTTGAACTATTCAAACTGACAAATTCATGTTTCTTTCGTGTGAAACGGCGATTTATGAGAAATGACGATAAAATTGCTGTTTTAAACTTGCAAAAACATAGAAAAACGCTGTTTTCAACTATTCAAACTGACAAATTCATGTTTCTTTCGTGTGAAACGGCGATTTATGAGAAATGACGATAAAATTGCTGTTTTAAACATGAAAAAACAAAGAAAAACGCTGTTTTGAACTATTCAAACTGACAAATTCATGTTTCTTTCGTGTGAAACGGCGATTTATGAGAAATGACGATAAAATTGCTGTTTTTAACTTGCAAAAACATAGAAAAACGCTGTTTTTAACTATTTAAACTGATAAATTCAGGTTTCTTTCGTTCGAAACGGTGGATTTTTGTGAAATCACGATAAAACTGCTGTTTTAAACTTGCAAAAACATAGAAAAACGCTGTTTTGAACTATTCAAACTGATAAATTCATGTTTCTTTCGTGTGAAACGGCGATTTATGAGAAATGACGATAAAATTTCTGTTTTAAACTTGCAAAAACAAAGAAAAACGCTGTTTTTAACTATTCACACTGATAAATTCAGGTTTCTTTCGTGTGAAACGGCGTTTTATGAGAAATGACGATAAAATTGCTGTTTTAAACTTGCAAAAACATAGAAAAACGCTGTTTTGAACTATTCAAACTGACAAATTCATGTTTCTTTCGTGTGAAACGGCGATTTATGTGAAATGACGATAAAATTGCTGTTTTAAACTTGCAAAAACATAGAAAAACGCTGTTTTCAACAATTCAAACTGACAAATTCATGTTTCTTTCGTGTGAAACGGCGATTTATGAGAAATGACGATAAATTTGCTGTTTTAAACATGAAAAAACATAGAAAAACGCTGTTTTGAACTATTCAAACTGACAAATTCATGTTTCTTTCGTGTGAAACGGCGATTTATGAGAAATGACGATAAAATTGCTGTTTTAAACTTGCAAAAACATAGAAAAACGCTGTTTTTAACTATTCAAACAGATAAATTCATGTTTCTTTCGTGTGAAACGGCGATTTATGAGAAATGACGATAAAATTGCTGTTTTAAACTTGCAAAAACATAGAAAAACGCTGTTTTTAACTATTCAAACTGATAAATTCATGTTTCTTTCGTTCGAAACGGTGGATTTTTGTGAAATCACGATAAAACTTCTGTTTTAAACTTGCAAAAACATAGAAAAACGCTGTTTTGAACTATTCAAACTGATAAATTCATGTTTCTTTCGTGTGAAACGGCGATTTATGAGAAATGACGATAAAATTGCTGTTTTAAACTTGCAAAAACATAGAAAAACGCTGTTTTTAACTATTCAAA
Organism: Poecilus cupreus; assembly: GCA_963942605.1. Classification (NCBI taxonomy): domain Eukaryota; kingdom Metazoa; phylum Arthropoda; class Insecta; order Coleoptera; family Carabidae; genus Poecilus; species Poecilus cupreus. Next base: position 8,047 of record CAWWDY010001840.1, read on the forward strand.
CTGATAAATTCAGGTTTCTTTCGTGTGAAACGGCGATTTATGAGAAATGACGATAAAATTGCTGTTTTAAACTTGCAAAAACATAGAAAAACGCTGTTTTTAACTATTCAAACTGACAATTTCATGTTTCTTTCGTGTGAAACGGCGTTTTATGAGAAACGACGATAAAATTGCTGTTTTAAACTTGCAAAAACATAGAAAAACGCTGTTTTGAACTATTCAAACTGACAAATTCATGTTTCTTTCGTGTGAAACGGCGATTTATTAGAAATGACGATAAAATTGCTGTTTTAAACTTGCAAAAACATAGAAAAACGCTGTTTTCAACTATTCAAACTGACAAATTCATGTTTCTTTCGTGTGAAACGGCGATTTATGAGAAATGACGATAAAATTGCTGTTTTAAACATGAAAAAACATAGAAAAACGCTGTTTTGAACTATTCAAACTGACAAATTCATGTTTCTTTCGTGTGAAACGGCGATTTATGAGAAATGACGATAAAATTGCTGTTTTAAACATGAAAAAACATAGAAAAACGCTGTTTTGAACTATGCAAACGACAAATTCATGTTTCTTTCGTGTGAAACGGCGATTTATTAGAAATGACGATAAAATTGCTGTTTTAAACTTGCAAAAACATAGAAAAACGCTGTTTTTAACTATTCAAACTGATAAATTCAGGTTTCTTTCGTTCGAAACGGTGGATTTTTGTGAAATCACGATAAAACTGCTGTTTTAAACTTGCAAAAACATAGAAAAACGCTGTTTTGAACTATTCAAACTGATAAATTCATGTTTCTTTCGTGTGAAACGGCGATTTATGAGAAATGACGATAAAATTTCTGTTTTAAACTTGCAAAAACATAGAAAAACGCTGTTTTTAACTATTCAAACTGATAAATTTATGTTTCTTTCGTGTGAAACGGCGATTTATGAGAAATGACGATAAAATTGCTGTTTTAAACTTGCAAAAACATAGAAAAACGCTGTTTTTAACTATTCAAACTGATAAATTCATGTTTCTTTCGTTCGAAACGGTGGATTTTTGTGAAATCACGATAAAACTTCTGTTTTAAACTTGCAAAAACATAGAAAAACGCTGTTTTTAACTATTCAAACTGATAAATTCAGGTTTCTTTCGTGTGAAACGGCGATTTATGAGAAATGACGATAAAATTGCTGTTTTAAACTTGCAAAAACATAGAAAAACGCTGTTTTTAACTATTCAAACAGATAAATTCATGTTTCTTTCGTGTGAAACGGCGATTTATGAGAAATGACGATAAAATTGCTGTATTAAACTTGCAAAAACATAGAAAAACGCTGTTTTTAACTATTCAAACTGATAAATTCATGTTTCTTTCGTTCGAAACGGTGGATTTTTGTGAAATCACGATAAAACTTCTGTTTTAAACTTGCAAAAACATAGAAAAACGCTGTTTTCAACTATTCAAACTGACAAAGTCATGTTTCTTTCGTGTGAAACGGCGATTTATGAGAAATGACGATAAAATTGCTGTTTTAAACTTGCAAAAACATAGAAAAACGCTGTTTTGAACTATTCAAACTGACAAATTCATGTTTCTTTCGTGTGAAACGGCGATTTATGAGAAATGACGATAAAATTGCTGTTTTAAACATGAAAAAACATAGAAAAACGCTGTTTTGAACTATTCACACTGTCAAATTCATGTTTCTTTCGTGTGAAACGGCGATTTATGAGAAATGACGATAAAATTGCTGTTTTAAACTTGCAAAAACATAGAAAAACGCTGTTTTCAACTATTGAAACTGACAAATTCATGTTTCTTTCGTGTGAAACGGCGATTTATGAGAAATGACGATAAAATTGCTGTTTTAAACATGAAAAAACATAGAAAAACGCTGTTTTGAACTATTCAAACTGACAAATTCATGTTTCTTTCGTGTGAAACGGCGATTTATGAGAAATGACGATAAAATTGCTGTTTTAAACTTGCAAAAACATAGAAAAACGCTGTTTTTAACTATTCAAACAGATAAATTCATGTTTCTTTCGTGTGAAACGGCGATTTATGAGAAATGACGATAAAATTGCTGTTTTAAACTTGCAAAAACATAGAAAAACGCTGTTTTTAACTATTCAAACTGATAAATTCAGGTTTCTTTCGTTCGAAACGGTGGATTTTTGTGAAATCACGATAAAACTGCTGTTTTAAACTTGCAAAAACATAGAAAAACGCTGTTTTGAACTATTCAAACTGATAAATTCATGTTTCTTTCGTGTGAAACGGCGATTTATAAGAAATGACGATAAAATTTCTGTTTTAAACTTGCAAAAACATAGAAAAACGCTGTTTTTAACTATTCAAACTGATAAATTCATGTTTCTTTCGTGTGAAACGGCGATTTATGAGAAATGACGATAAAATTGCTGTTTTAAACTTGCAAAAACATAGAAAAACGCTGTTTTTAACTATTCAAACTGATAAATTCATGTTTCTTTCGTTCGAAACGGTGGATTTTTGTGAAATCACGATAAAACTTCTGTGTTAAACTTGCAAAAACATAGAAAAACGCTGTTTTGAACTATTCAAACTGATAAATTCATGTTTCTTTCGTGTGAAACGGCGATTTTTGAGAAATGACGATAAAATTGCTGTTTTAAACTTGCAAAAACATAGAAAAACCCTGTTTTTAACTATTCAAACTGATAAATTCAGGTTTCTTTCGTGTGAAACGGCGATTTATGAGAAATGACGATAAAATTGCTGTTTTAAATTTGCAAAAACAAAGAAAAACGCTGTTTTGAACTATTCAAACTGACAAATTCATGTTTCTTTCGTGTGAAACGGCGATTTATGAAAAATGACGATAAAATTGCTGTTTTAAACTTGCAAAAACATAGAAAAACGCTGTTTTTAACTATTCAAACAGATAAATTCATGTTTCTTTCGTGTGAAACGGCGATTTATGAGAAATGACGATAAAATTGCTGTATTAAACTTGCAAAAACATAGAAAAACGCTGTTTTTAACTATTCAAAATGATAAATTCATGTTTCTTTCGTTCGAAACGGTGGATTTTTGTGAAATCACGATAAAACTTCTGTTTTAAACTTGCAAAAACATAGAAAAAACGCTGTTTTGAACTATTCAAACTGATAAATTCATGTTTCTTTCGTGTGAAACGGCGATTTATGAGAAATGACGATAAAATTGCTGTTTTAAACTTGCAAAAACATAGAAAAACGCTGTTTTGAACTATTCAAACTGACAAATTCATGTTTCTTTCGTGTGAAACGGCGATTTATGAGAAATGACGATAAAATTGCTGTTTTAAACATGAAAAAACATAGAAAAACGCTGTTTTGAACTATTCACACTGTCAAATTCATGTTTCTTTCGTGTGAAACGGCGATTTATGAGAAATGACGATAAAATTGCTGTTTTAAACTTGCAAAAACATAGAAAAACGCTGTTTTCAACTATTGAAACTGACAAATTCATGTTTCTTTCGTGTGAAACGGCGATTTATGAGAAATGACGATAAAATTGCTGTTTTAAACATGAAAAAACATAGAAAAACGCTGTTTTGAACTATTCAAACTGACAAATTCATGTTTCTTTCGTTTGAAACGGCGATTTATGAGAAATGACGATAAAATTGCTGTTTTAAACTTGCAAAAACATAGAAAAACGCTGTTTTTAACTATTCAAACAGATAAATTCATGTTTCTTTCGTGTGAAACGGCGATTTATGAGAAATGACGATAAAATTGCTGTTTTAAACTTGCAAAAACATAGAAAAACGCTGTTTTTAACTATTCAAACTGATAAATTCATGTTTCTTTCGTTCGAAACGGTGGATTTTTGTGAAATCACGATAAAACTTCTGTTTTAAACTTGCAAAAACATAGAAAAACGCTGTTTTGAACTATTCAAACTGATAAATTCATGTTTCTTTCGTGTGAAACGGCGATTTATGAGAAATGACGATAAAATTGCTGTTTTAAACTTGCAAAAACATAGAAAAACGCTGTTTTTAACTATTCAAACTGATAAATTCAGGTTTCTTTCGTGTGAAACGGCGATTTATGAGAAATGACGATAAAATTGCTGTTTTAAACTTGCAAAAACATAGAAAAACGCTGTTTTTAACTATTCAAACTGACAATTTCATGTTTCTTTCGTGTGAAACGGCGTTTTATGAGAAACGACGATAAAATTGCTGTTTTAAACTTGCAAAAACATAGAAAAACGCTGTTTTGAACTATTCAAACTGACAAATTCATGTTTCTTTCGTGTGAAACGGCGATTTATGAGAAATGACGATAAAATTGCTGTTTTAAACTTGCAAAAACATAGAAAAAACGCTGTTTTCAACTATTCAAACTGACAAATTCATGTTTCTTTCGTGTGAAACGGCGATTTATGAGAAATGACGATAAAATTGCTGTTTTAAACATGAAAAAACATAGAAAAACGCTGTTTTGAACTATTCAAACTGACAAATTCATGTTTCTTTCGTGTGAAACGGCGATTTATGAGAAATGACGATAAAAATTCTGTTTTAAACATGAAAAAACATAGAAAAACGCTGTTTTGAACTATGCAAACTGACAAATTCATGTTTCTTTCGTGTGAAACGGCGATTTATGAGAAATGACGATAAAATTGCTGTTTTAAACTTGCAAAAACATAGAAAAACGCTGTTTTGAACTATTCAAACTGACAAATTCATGTTTCTTTCGTGTGAAACGGCGATTTATGAGAAATGACGATAAAATTGCTGTTTTAAACTTGCAAAAACATAGAAAAACGCTGTTTTGAACTATTCAAACTGACAAATTCATGTTTCTTTCGTGTGAAACGGCGATTTATGAGAAATGACGATAAAATTGCTGTTTTAAACATGAAAAAACATAAAAAAACGCTGTTTTGAACTATTCAAACTGACAAATTCATGTTTCTTTCGTGTGAAACGGCGATTTATGAGAAATGACGATAAAATTGCTGTTTTAAACTTGCAAAAACATAGAAAAACGCTGTTTTCAACTATTCAAACTGACAAATTCATGTTTCTTTCGTGTGAAACGGCGATTTATGAGAAATGACGATAAAATTGCTGTTTTAAACATGAAAAAATATAGAAAGACGCTGTTTTGAACTATTCAAACTGACAAATTCATGTTTCTTTCGTGTGAAACGGCGATTTATGAGAAATGACGATAAAATTGCTGTTTTAAACATGAAAAAACATAGAAAAACGCTGTTTTGAACTATGCAAACGACAAATTCATGTTTCTTTCGTGTGAAACGGCGATTTATGAGAAATGACGATAAAATTGCTGTTTTAAACTTGCAAAAACATAGAAAAACGCTGTTTTTAACTATTCAAACTGATAAATTCAGGTTTCTTTCGTTCGAAACGGTGGATTTTTGTGAAATCACGATAAAACTGCTGTTTTAAACTTGCAAAAACATAGAAAAACGCTGTTTTGAACTATTCAAACTGATAAATTCATGTTTCTTTCGTGTGAAACGGCGATTTATGAGAAATGACGATAAAATTTCTGTTTTAAACTTGCAAAAACATAGAAAAACGCTGTTTTTAACTATTCAAACTGATAAATTCATGTTTCTTTCGTGTGAAACGGCGATTTATGAGAAATGACGATAAAATTGCTGTTTTAAACTTGCAAAAACATAGAAAAACGCTGTTTTTAACTATTCAAACTGATAAATTCATGTTTCTTTCGTTCGAAACGGTGGATTTTTGTGAAATCACGATAAAACTTCTGTTTTAAACTTGCAAAAACATAGAAAAACGCTGTTTTGAACTATTCAAACTGATAAATTCATGTTTCTTTCGTGTGAAACGGCGATTTTTGAGAAATGACGATAAAATTGCTGTTTTAAACTTGCAAAAACATAGAAAAACGCTGTTTTTAACTATTCAAACTGATAAATTCAGGTTTCTTTCGTGTGAAACGGCGATTTATGAGAAATGACGATAAAATTGCTGTTTTAAACTTGCAAAAACAAAGAAAAACGCTGTTTTGAACTATTCAAACTGACAAATTCATGTTTCTTTCGTGTGAAACGGCGATTTATGAGAAATGACGATAAAATTGCTGTTTTAAACTTGCAAAAACATAGAAAAACGCTGTTTTTAACTATTCAAACAGATAAATTCATGTTTCTTTCGTGTGAAACGGCGATTTATGAGAAATGACGATAAAATTGCTGTATTAAACTTGCAAAAACATAGAAAAACGCTGTTTTTAACTATTCAAACTGATAAATTCATGTTTCTTTCGTTCGAAACGGTGGATTTTTGTGAAATCACGATAAAACTTCTGTTTTAAACTTGCAAAAACATAGAAAAACGCTGTTTTCAACTATTCAAACTGACAAATTCATGTTTCTTTCGTGTGAAACGGCGATTTATGAGAAATGACGATAAAATTGCTGTTTTAAACATGAAAAAATATAGAAAAACGCTGTTTTGAACTATTCAAACTGACAAATTCATGTTTCTTTCGTGTGAAACGGCGATTTATGAGAAATGACGATAAAATTGCTGTTTTAAACATGAAAAAACATAGAAAAACGCTGTTTTGAACTATGCAAACGACAAATTCATGTTTCTTTCGTGTGAAACGGCGATTTATGAGAAATGACGATAAAATTGCTGTTTTAAACTTGCAAAAACATAGAAAAACGCTGTTTTTAACTATTCAAACTGATAAATTCAGGTTTCTTTCGTTCGAAACGGTGGATTTTTGTGAAATCACGATAAAACTGCTGTTTTAAACTTGCAAAAATATAGAAAAACGCTGTTTTGAACTATTCAAACTGATAAATTCATGTTTCTTTCGTGTGAAACGGCGATTTATGAGAAATGACGATAAAATTTCTGTTTTAAACTTGCAAAAACATAGAAAAACGCTGTTTTTAACTATTCAAACTGATAAATTCATGTTTCTTTCGTGTGAAACGGCGATTTATGAGAAATGACGATAAAATTGCTGTTTTAAACTTGCAAAAACATAGAAAAACGCTGTTTTTAACTATTCAAACTCATAAATTCATGTTTCTTTCGTTCGAAACGGTGGATTTTTGTGAAATCACGATAAAACTTCTGTTTTAAACTTGCAAAAACATAGAAAAACGCTGTTTTGAACTATTCAAACTGATAAATTCATGTTTCTTTCGTGTGAAACGGCGATTTTTGAGAAATGACGATAAAATTGCTGTTTTAAACTTGCAAAAACATAGAAAAACGCTGTTTTTAACTATTCAAACTGATAAATTCAGGTTTCTTTCGTGTGAAACGGCGATTTATGAGAAATGACGATAAAATTGCTGTTTTAAACTTGCAAAAACAAAGAAAAACGCTGTTTTGAACTATTCAAACTGACAAATTCATGTTTCTTTCGTGTGAAACGGCGATTTATGAGAAATGACGATAAAATTGCTGTTTTAAACTTGCAAAAACATAGAAAAACGCTGTTTTTAACTATTCAAACAGATAAATTCATGTTTCTTTCGTGTGAAACGGCGATTTATGAGAAATGACGATAAAATTGCTGTATTAAACTTGCAAAAACATAGAAAAACGCTGTTTTTAACTATTCAAACTGATAAATTCATGTTTCTTTCGTTCGAAACGGTGGATTTTTGTGAAATCACGATAAAACTTCTGTTTTAAACTTGCAAAAACATAGAAAAACGCTGTTTTCAACTATTCAAACTGACAAATTCATGTTTCTTTCGTGTGAAACGGCGATTTATGAGAAATGACGATAAAATTGCTGTTTTAAACTTGCAAAAACATAGAAAAACGCTGTTTTGAACTATTCAAACTGACAAATTCATGTTTCTTTCGTGTGAAACGGCGATTTATGAGAAATGACGATAAAATTGCTGTTTTAAACATGAAAAAACATAGAAAAACGCTGTTTTGAACTATGCAAACGACAAATTCATGTTTCTTTCGTGTGAAACGGCGATTTATGAGAAATGACGATAAAATTGCTGTTTTAAACTTGCAAAAACATAGAAAAACGCTGTTTTTAACTATTCAAACTGATAAATTCAGGTTTCTTTCGTTCGAAACGGTGGATTTTTGTGAAATCACGATAAAACTGCTGTTTTAAACTTGCAAAAACATAGAAAAACGCTGTTTTGAACTATTCAAACTGATAAATTCATGTTTCTTTCGTGTGAAACGGCGATTTATGAGAAATGACGATAAAATTTCTGTTTTAAACTTGCAAAAACATAGAAAAACGCTGTTTTTAACTATTCAAACTGATAAATTCATATTTCTTTCGTGTGAAACGGCGATTTATGAGAAATGACGATAAAATTGCTGTTTTAAACTTGCAAAAACATAGAAAAACGCTGTTTTTAACTATTCAAACTGATAAATTCATGTTTCTTTCGTTCGAAACGGTGGATTTTTGTGAAATCACGATAAAACTTCTGTTTTAAACTTGCAAAAACATAGAAAAACGCTGTTTTGAACTATTCAAACTGATAAATTCATGTTTCTTTCGTGTGAAACGGCGATTTTTGAGAAATGACGATAAAATTGCTGTTTTAAACTTGCAAAAACATAGAAAAACGCTGTTTTTAACTATTCAAACTGATAAATTCAGGTTTCTTTCGTGTGAAACGGCGATTTATGAGAAATGACGATAAAATTGCTGTTTTAAACTTGCAAAAACAAAGAAAAACGCTGTTTTGAACTATTCAAACTGACAAATTCATGTTTCTTTCGTGTGAAACGGCGATTTATGAGAAATGACGATAAAATTGCTGTTTTAAACTTGCAAAAACATAGAAAAACGCTGTTTTTAACTATTCAAACAGATAAATTCATGTTTCTTTCGTGTGAAACGGCGATTTATGAGAAATGACGATAAAATTGCTGTATTAAACTTGCAAAAACATAGAAAAACGCTGTTTTTAACTATTCAAACTGATAAATTCATGTTTCTTTCGTTCGAAACGGAGGATTTTTGTGAAATCACGATAAAACTTCTGTTTTAAACTTGCAAAAACATAGAAAAACGCTGTTTTCAACTATTCAAACTGACAAATTCATGTTTCTTTCGTGTGAAACGGCGATTTATGAGAAATGACGATAAAATTGCTGTTTTAAACTTGCAAAAACATAGAAAAACGCTGTTTTGAACTATTCAAACTGACAAATTCATGTTTCTTTCGTGTGAAACGGCGATTTATGAGAAATGACGATAAAATTGCTGTTTTAAACATGAAAAAACATAGAAAAACGCTGTTTTGAACTATTCACACTGTCAAATTCATGTTTCTTTCGTGTGAAACGGCGATTTATGAGAAATGACGATAAAATTGCTGTTTTAAACTTGCAAAAACATAGAAAAACGCTGTTTTCAACTATTGAAACTGACAAATTCATGTTTCTTTCGTGTGAAACGGCGATTTATGAGAAATGACGATAAAATTGCTGTTTTAAACATGAAAAAACATAGAAAAACGCTGTTTTGAACTATTCAAACTGACAAATTCATGTTTCTTTCGTGTGAAACGGCGATTTATGAGAAATGACGATAAAATTGCTGTTTTAAACTTGCAAAAACATAGAAAAACGCTGTTTTTAACTATTCAAACAGATAAATTCATGTTTCTTTCGTGTGAAACGGCGATTTATGAGAAATGACGATAAAATTGCTGTTTTAAACTTGCAAAAACATAGAAAAACGCTGTTTTTAACTATTCAAACTGATAAATTCAGGTTTCTTTCGTTCGAAACGGTGGATTTTTGTGAAATCACGATAAAACTGCTGTTTTAAACTTGCAAAAACATAGAAAAACGCTGTTTTGAACTATTCAAACTGATAAATTCATGTTTCTTTCGTGTGAAACGGCGATTTATGAGAAATGACGATAAAATTTCTGTTTTAAACTTGCAAAAACATAGAAAAACGCTGTTTTTAACTATTCAAACTGATAAATTCATGTTTCTTTCGTGTGAAACGGCGATTTATGAGAAATGACGATAAAATTGCTGTTTTAAACTTGCAAAAACATAGAAAAACGCTGTTTTTAACTATTCAAACTGATAAATTCATGTTTCTTTCGTTCGAAACGGTGGATTTTTGTGAAATCACGATAAAACTTCTGTGTTAAACTTGCAAAAACATAGAAAAACGCTGTTTTGAACTATTCAAACTGATAAATTCATGTTTCTTTCGTGTGAAACGGCGATTTTTGAGAAATGACGATAAAATTGCTGTTTTAAACTTGCAAAAACATAGAAAAACGCTGTTTTTAACTATTCAAACTGATAAATTCAGGTTTCTTTCGTGTGAAACGGCGATTTATGAGAAATGACGATAAAATTGCTGTTTTAAACTTGCAAAAACAAAGAAAAACGCTGTTTTAAACTATTCAAACTGACAAATTCATGTTTCTTTCGTGTGAAACGGCGATTTATGAGAAATGACGATAAAATTGCTGTTTTAAACTTGCAAAAACATAGAAAAACGCTGTTTTTAACTATTCAAACAGATAAATTCATGTTTCTTTCGTGTGAAACGGCGATTTATGAGAAATGACGATAAAATTGCTGTTTTAAACTTGCAAAAACATAGAAAAACGCTGTTTTTATCTATTCAAACTGATAAATTCAGGTTTCTTTCGTTCGAAACGGTGGATTTTTGTGAAATCACGATAAAACTGCTGTTTTAAACTTGCAAAAACATAGAAAAACGCTGTTTTGAACTATTCAAACTGACAAATTCATGTTTCTTTCGTGTGAAACGGCGATTTATGAGAAATGACGATAAAATTGCTGTTTTAAACATGAAAAAACATAGAAAAACGCTGTTTTGAACTATTCACACTGTCAAATTCATGTTTCTTTCGTGTGAAACGGCGATTTATGAGAAATGACGATAAAATTGCTGTTTTAAACTTGCAAAAACATAGAAAAACGCTGTTTTCAACTATTGAAACTGACAAATTCATGTTTCTTTCGTGTGAAACGGCGATTTATGAGAAATGACGATAAAATTGCTGTTTTAAACATGAAAAAACATAGAAAAACGCTGTTTTGAACTATTCAAACTGACAAATTCATGTTTCTTTCGTGTGAAACGGCGATTTATGAGAAATGACGATAAAATTGCTGTTTTAAACTTGCAAAAACATAGAAAAACGCTGTTTTTAACTATTCAAACAGATAAATTCATGTTTCTTTCGTGTGAAACGGCGATTTATGAGAAATGACGATAAAATTGCTGTTTTAAACTTGCAAAAACATAGAAAAACGCTGTTTTTAACTATTCAAACTGATAAATTCATGTTTCTTTCGTTCGAAACGGTGGATTTTTGTGAAATCACGATAAAACTTCTGTTTTAAACTTGCAAAAACATAGAAAAACGCTGTTTTGAACTATTCAAACTGATAAATTCATGTTTCTTTCGTGTGAAACGGCGATTTATGAGAAATGACGATAAAATTGCTGTTTTAAACTTGCAAAAACATAGAAAAACGCTGTTTTTAACTATTCAAACTGATAAATTCAGGTTTCTTTCGTGTGAAACGGCGATTTATGAGAAATGACGATAAAATTGCTGTTTTAAACTTGCAAAAACATAGAAAAACGCTGTTTTTAACTATTCAAACTGACAATTTCATGTTTCTTTCGTGTGAAACGGCGTTTTATGAGAAACGACGATAAAATTGCTGTTTTAAACTTGCAAAAACATAGAAAAACGCTGTTTTCAACTATTGAAACTGACAAATTCATGTTTCTTTCGTGTGAAACGGCGATTTATGAGAAATGACGATAAAATTGCTGTTTTAAACATGAAAAAACATAGAAAAACGCTGTTTTGAACTATTCAAACTGACAAATTCATGTTTCTTTCGTGTGAAACGGCGATTTATGAGAAATGACGATAAAATTGCTGTTTTAAACTTGCAAAAACATAGAAAAACGCTGTTTTTAACTATTCAAACAGATAAATTCATGTTTCTTTCGTGTGAAACGGCGATTTATGAGAAATGACGATAAAATTGCTGTTTTAAACTTGCAAAAACATAGAAAAACGCTGTTTTTAACTATTCAAACTGATAAATTCATGTTTCTTTCGTTCGAAACGGTGGATTTTTGTGAAATCACGATAAAACTTCTGTTTTAAACTTGCAAAAACATAGAAAAACGCTGTTTTGAACTATTCAAACTGATAAATTCATGTTTCTTTCGTGTGAAACGGCGATTTATGAGAAATGACGATAAAATTGCTGTTTTAAACTTGCAAAAACATAGAAAAACGCTGTTTTTAACTATTCAAACTGATAAATTCAGGTTTCTTTCGTGTGAAACGGCGATTTATGAGAAATGACGATAAAATTGCTGTTTTAAACTTGCAAAAACATAGAAAAACGCTGTTTTTAACTATTCAAACTGACAATTTCATGTTTCTTTCGTGTGAAACGGCGTTTTATGAGAAACGACGATAAAATTGCTGTTTTAAACTTGCAAAAACATAGAAAAACGCTGTTTTGAACTATTCAAACTGACAAATTCATGTTTCTTTCGTGTGAAACGGCGATTTATGAGAAATGACGATAAAATTGCTGTTTTAAACTTGCAAAAACATAGAAAAACGCTGTTTTCAACTATTCAAACTGACAAATTCATGTTTCTTTCGTGTGAAACGGCGATTTATGAGAAATGACGATAAAATTGCTGTTTTAAACATGAAAAAACATAGAAAAACGCTGTTTTGAACTATTCAAACTGACAAATTCATGTTTCTTTCGTGTGAAACGGCGATTTATGAGAAATGACGATAAAATTGCTGTTTTAAACATGAAAAAACATAGAAAAACGCTGTTTTGAACTATGCAAACTGACAAATTCATGTTTCTTTCGTGTGAAACGGCGATTTATGAGAAATGACGATAAAATTGCTGTTTTAAACTTGCAAAAACATAGAAAAACGCTGTTTTTATCTATTCAAACTGATAAATTCAGGTTTCTTTCGTTCGAAACGGTGGATTTTTGTGAAATCACGATAAAACTGCTGTTTTAAACTTGCAAAAACATAGAAAAACGCTGTTTTGAACTATTCAAACTGACAAATTCATGTTTCTTTCGTGTGAAACGGCGATTTATGAGAAATGACGATAAAATTGCTGTTTTAAACTTGCAAAAACATAGAAAAACGCTGTTTTGAACTATTCAAACTGACAAATTCATGTTTCTTTCGTGTGAAACGGCGATTTATGAGAAATGACGATAAAATTGCTGTTTTAAACATGAAAAAACATAGAAAAACGCTGTTTTGAACTATTCACACTGACAAATTCATGTTTCTTTCGTGTGAAACGGCGATTTATGAGAAATGACGATAAAATTGCTGTTATAAACTTGCAAAAACATAGAAAAACGCTGTTTTCAACTATTCAAACTGACAAATTCATGTTTCTTTCGTGTGAAACGGCGATTTATGAGAAATGACGATAAAATTGCTGTTTTAAACATGAAAAAACATAGAAAAACGCTGTTTTGAACTATTCAAACTGACAAATTCATGTTTCTTTCGTGTGAAACGGCGATTTATGAGAAAAGACGATAAAATTGCTGTTTTAAACTTGCAAAAACATAGAAAAACGCTGTTTTTAACTATTCAAACAGATAAATTCATGTTTCTTTCGTGTGAAACGGCGATTTATGAAAAATGACGATAAAATTGCTGTTTTAAACTTGCAAAAACATTGAAAAACGCTGTTTTTAACTATTCAAACTGATAAATTCATGTTTCTTTCGTTCGAAACGGTGGATTTTTGTGAAATCACGATAAAACTTCTGTTTTAAACTTGCAAAAACATAGAAAAACGCTGTTTTGAACTATTCAAACTGACAAATTCATGTTTCTTTCGTGTGAAACGGCGATTTATGAGAAATGACGATAAAATTGCTGTTTTAAACTTGGAAAAACATAGAAAAACGCTGTTTTCAACTATTCAAACTGACAAATTCATGTTTCTTTCGTGTGAAACGGCGATTTATGAGAAATGACGATAAAATTGCTGTTTTAAACTTGCAAAAACATAGAAAAACGCTGTTTTTTACTATTCAAACTGATAAATTCAGGTTTCTTTCGTTCGAAACGGTGGATTTTTGTGAAATCACGATAAAACTGCTGTTTTAAACTTGCAAAAACATAGAAAAACGCTGTTTTGAACTATTCAAACTGATAAATTCATGTTTCTTTCGTGTGAAACGGCGATTTATGAGAAATGACGATAAAATTTCTGTTTTAAACTTGCAAAAACATAGAAAAACGCTGTTTTTAACTATTCAAACTGATAAATTCATGTTTCTTTCGTGTGAAACGGCGTTTTATGAGAAACGACGATAAAATTGCTGTTTTAAACTTGCAAAAACATAGAAAAACGCTGTTTTCAACTATTCAAACTGACAAATTCATGTTTCTTTCGTGTGAAACGGCGATTTATGAGAAATGACGATAAAATTGCTGTTTTAAACTTGCAAAAACATAGAAAAACGCTGTTTTCAACTATTCAAACTGACAAATTCATGTTTCTTTCGTGTGAAACGGCGATTTATGAGAAATGACGATAAAATTGCTGTTTTAAACATGAAAAAACATAGAAAAACGCTGTTTTGAACTATTCAAACTGACAAATTCATGTTTCTTTCGTGTGAAACGGCGATTTATGAGAAATGACGATAAAATTGCTGTTTTAAACTTGCAAAAACATAGAAAAACGCTGTTTTTAACTATTCAAACTGATAAATTCAAGTTTCTTTCGTTCGAAACGGTGGATTTTTGTGAAATCACGATAAAACTGCTGTTTTTAACTTTCAAAAACATAGAAAAACGCTGTTTTGAACTATTCAAACTGATAAATTCATGTTTCTTTCGTGTGAAACGGCGATTTATGAGAAATGACGATAAAATTTCTGTTTTAAACTTGCAAAAACATAGAAAAACGCTGCTTTAACTATTCAAACTGATAAATTCATGTTTCTTTCGTGTGAAACGGCGATTTATGAGAAATGACGATAAAATTGCTGTTTTAAACTTGCAAAAACATAGAAAAACGCTGTTTTTAACTATTCAAACTGATAAATTCATGTTTCTTTCGTTCGAAACGGTGGATTTTTGTGAAATCACGATAAAACTTCTGTTTTAAACTTGCAAAAACATAGAAAAACGCTGTTTTGAACTATTCAAACTGATAAATTCATGTTTCTTTCGTGTGAAACGGCGATTTATGAGAAATGACGATAAAATTGCTGTTTTAAACTTGCAAAAACATAGAAAAACGCTGTTTTTAACTATTCAAACTGATAAATTCAGGTTTCTTTCGTGTGAAACGGCGATTTATGAGAAATGACGATAAAATTGCTGTTTTAAACTTGCAAAAACATAGAAAAACGCTGTTTTTAACTATTCAAACTGACAATTTCATGTTTCTTTCGTGTGAAACGGCGTTTTATGAGAAACGACGATAAAATTGCTGTTTTAAACTTGCAAAAACATAGAAAAACGTTGTTTTCAACTATTCAAACTGACAAATTCATGTTTCTTTCGTGTGAAACGGCGATTTATGAGAAATGACGATAAAATTGCTGTTTTAAACATGAAAAAACATAGAAAAACGCTGTTTTGAACTATTCAAACTGACAAATTCATGTTTCTTTCGTGTGAAACGGCGATTTATGAGAAATGACGATAAAATTGCTGTTTTAAACTTGCAAAAACATAGAAAAACGCTGTTTTCAACTATTCAAACTGACAAATTCATGTTTCTTTCGTGTGAAACGGCGATTTATGAGAAATGACGATAAAATTGCTGTTTTAAACATGAAAAAACATAGAAAAACGCTGTTTTGAACTATTCAAACTGACAAATTCATGTTTCTTTCGTGTGAAACGGCGATTTATGAGAAATGACGATAAAATTGCTGTTTTAAACTTGCAAAAACATAGAAAAACGCTGTTTTTAACTATTCAAACAGATAAATTCATGTTTCTTTCGTGTGAAACGGCGATTTATGAGAAATGACGATAAAATTGCTGTTTTAAACTTGCAAAAACATTGAAAAACGCTGTTTTTAACTATTCAAACTGATAAATTCATGTTTCTTTCGTTCGAAACGGTGGATTTTTGTGAAATCACGATAAAACTTCTGTTTTAAACTTGCAAAAACATAGAAAAACGCTGTTTTGAACTATTCAAACTGACAAATTCATGTTTCTTTCGTGTGAAACGGCGATTTATGAGAAATGACGATAAAATTGCTGTTTTAAACTTGGAAAAACATAGAAAAACGCTGTTTTCAACTATTCAAACTGACAAATTCATGTTTCTTTCGTGTGAAACGGCGATTTATGAGAAATGACGATAAAATTGCTGTTTTAAACTTGCAAAAACATAGAAAAACGCTGTTTTTTACTATTCAAACTGATAAATTCAGGTTTCTTTCGTTCGAAACGGTGGATTTTTGTGAAATCACGATAAAACTGCTGTTTTAAACTTGCAAAAACATAGAAAAACGCTGTTTTGAACTATTCAAACTGATAAATTCATGTTTCTTTCGTGTGAAACGGCGATTTATGAGAAATGACGATAAAATTTCTGTTTTAAACTTGCAAAAACATAGAAAAACGCTGTTTTTAACTATTCAAACTGATAAATTCATGTTTCTTTCGTGTGAAACGGCGTTTTATGAGAAACGACGATAAAATTGCTGTTTTAAACTTGCAAAAACATAGAAAAACGCTGTTTTCAACTATTCAAACTGACAAATTCATGTTTCTTTCGTGTGAAACGGCGATTTATGAGAAATGACGATAAAATTGCTGTTTTAAACTTGCAAAAACATAGAAAAACGCTGTTTTCAACTATTCAAACTGACAAATTCATGTTTCTTTCGTGTGAAACGGCGATTTATGAGAAATGACGATAAAATTGCTGTTTTAAACTTGCAAAAACATAGAAAAACGCTGTTTTGAACTATTCAAACTGACAAATTCATGTTTCTTTCGTGTGAAACGGCGATTTATGAGAAATGACGATAAAATTGCTGTTTTAAACATGAAAAAACATAGAAAAACGCTGTTTTGAACTATTCAAACTGACAAATTCATGTTTCTTTCGTGTGAAACGGCGATTTATGAGAAATGACGATAAAATTGCTGTTTTAAACTTGCAAAAACATAGAAAAACGCTGTTTTTAACTATTCAAACTGATAAATTCAAGTTTCTTTCGTTCGAAACGGTGGATTTTTGTGAAATCACGATAAAACTGCTGTTTTTAACTTTCAAAAACATAGAAAAACGCTGTTTTGAACTATTCAAACTGATAAATTCATGTTTCTTTCGTGTGAAACGGCGATTTATGAGAAATGACGATAAAATTTCTGTTTTAAACTTGCAAAAACATAGAAAAACGCTGTTTTTAACTATTCAAACTGATAAATTCATGTTTCTTTCGTGTGAAACGGCGATTTATGAGAAATGACGATAAAATTGCTGTTTTAAACTTGCAAAAACATAGAAAAACGCTGTTTTTAACTATTCAAACTGATAAATTCATGTTTCTTTCGTTCGAAACGGTGGATTTTTGTGAAATCACGATAAAACTTCTGTTTTAAACTTGCAAAAACATAGAAAAACGCTGTTTTGAACTATTCAAACTGATAAATTCATGTTTCTTTCGTGTGAAACGGCGATTTATGAGAAATGACGATAAAATTGCTGTTTTAAACTTGCAAAAACATAGAAAAACGCTGTTTTTAACTATTCAAACTGATAAATTCAGGTTTCTTTCGTGTGAAACGGCGATTTATGAGAAATGACGATAAAATTGCTGTTTTAAACTTGCAAAAACATAGAAAAACGCTGTTTTTAACTATTCAAACTGACAATTTCATGTTTCTTTCGTGTGAAACGGCGTTTTATGAGAAACGACGATAAAATTGCTGTTTTAAACTTGCAAAAACATAGAAAAACGTTGTTTTCAACTATTCAAACTGACAAATTCATGTTTCTTTCGTGTGAAACGGCGATTTATGAGAAATGACGATAAAATTGCTGTTTTAAACATGAAAAAACATAGAAAAACGCTGTTTTGAACTATTCAAACTGACAAATTCATGTTTCTTTCGTGTGAAACGGCGATTTATGAGAAATGACGATAAAATTGCTGTTTTAAACTTGCAAAAACATAGAAAAACGCTGTTTTCAACTATTCAAACTGACAAATTCATGTTTCTTTCGTGTGAAACGGCGATTTATGAGAAATGACGATAAAATTGCTGTTTTAAACATGAAAAAACATAGAAAAACGCTGTTTTGAACTATTCAAACTGACAAATTCATGTTTCTTCCGTGTGAAACGGCGATTTATGAGAAATGACGATAAAATTGCTGTTTTAAACTTGCAAAAACATAGAAAAACGCTGTTTTTAACTATTCAAACTGATAAATTCAGGTTTCTTTCGTTCGAAACGGTGGATTTTTGTGAAATCACGATAAAACTGCTGTTTTAAACTTGCAAAAACATAGAAAAACGCTGTTTTGAACTATTCAAACTGATAAATTCATGTTTCTTTCGTGTGAAACGGCGATTTATGAGAAATGACGATAAAATTTCTGTTTTAAACTTGCAAAAACATAGAAAAACGCTGTTTTTAACTATTCAAACTGATAAATTCAGGTTTCTTTCGTGTGAAACGGCGTTTTATGAGAAATGACGATAAAATTGCTGTTTTAAACTTGCAAAAACATAGAAAAACGCTGTTTTGAACTATTCAAACTGACAAATTCATGTTTCTTTCGTGTGAAACGGCGATTTATGAGAAATGACGATAAAATTGCTGTTTTAAACTTGCAAAAACATAGAAAAACGCTGTTTTGAACTATTCAAACTGACAAATTCATGTTTCTTTCGTGTGAAACGGCGATTTATGAGAAATGACGATAAAATTGCTGTTTTAAACTTGAAAAAACATAGAAAAACGCTGTTTTGAACTATTCAAACTGACAAATTCATGTTTCTTTCGTGTGAAACGGCGATTTATGAGAAATGACGATAAAATTGCTGTTTTAAACTTGCAAAAACATAGAAAAACGCTGTTTTACTATTCAAACTGACAAATTCATGTTTCTTTCGTGTGAAACGGCGATTTATGAGTTATGACGATAAAATTGCTGTTTTAAACATGAAAAAACATAGAAAAACGCTGTTTTGAACTATTCAAACTGACAAATTCATGTTTCTTTCGTGTGAAACGGCGATTTATGAGAAATGACGATAAAATTGCTGTTTTAAACTTGCAAAAACATAGAAAAACGCTGATTTTAACTATTCAAACTGATAAATTCATGTTTCTTTCGTGTGAAACGGCGATTTATGAGAAATGACGATAAAATTGCTGTTTTAAACTTGCAAAAACATAGAAAAACGCTGTTTTTAACTATTCAAACTGATAAATTCATTTTTCTTTCGATCGAAACGGTGGATTTTTGTGAAATCACGATAAAACTTCTGTTTTAAACTTGCAAAAACATAGAAAAACGCTGTTTTGAACTATTCAAACTGATAAATTCATGTTTCTTTCGTGTGAAACGGCGATTTATGAGAAATGACGATAAAATTGCTGTTTTAAACTTGCAAAAACATAGAAAAACGCTGTTTTTAACTATTCAAACTGATAAATTCAGGTTTCTTTCGTGTGAAACGGCGATTTATGAGAAATGACGATAAAATTGCTGTTTTAAACTTGCAAAAACATAGAAAAACGCTGTTTTTAACTATTCAAACTGACAATTTCATGTTTCTTTCGTGTGAAACGGCGTTTTATGAGAAACGACGATAAAATTGCTGTTTTAAACTTGCAAAAACATAGAAAAACGCTATTTTGAACTATTCAAACTGACAAATTCATGTTTCTTTCGTGTGAAACGGCGATTTATGAGAAATGACGATAAAATTGCTGCTTTAAACATGAAAAAACATAGAAAAACGCTGTTTTGAACCATTCAAACTGACAAATTCATGTTTCTTTCGTGTGAAACGGCGATTTATGAGAAATGACGATAAAATTGCTGTTTTAAACTTGCAAAAACATAGAAAAACGCTGTTTTGAACTATTCAAACTGACAAATTCATGTTTCTTTCGTGTGAAACGGCGATTTATGAGAAATGACGATAAAATTGCTGTTTTAAACATGAAAAAACATAGAAAAACGCTGTTTTGAACTATTCAAACTGACAAATTCATGTTTCTTTCGTGTGAAACGGCAATTTATGAGAAATGACGATAAAATTGCTGTTTTAAACTTGCAAAAACATAGAAAAACGCTGTTTTCAACTATTCAAACTGACAAATTCATGTTTCTTTCGTGTGAAACGGCGATTTATGAGAAATGACTATAAAATTGCTGTTTTAAACATGAAAAAACATAGAAAAACGCTGTTTTGAACTATTCAAACTGACAAATTCATGTTTCTTTCGTGTGAAACGGCGATTTATGAGAAATGAAGATAAAATTGCTGTTTTAAACTTGCAAAAACATAGAAAAACACTGTTTTTAACTATTCAAACTGATAAATTCATGTTTCTTTCGTGTGAAACGGCGATTTATGAGAAATGACGATAAAATTGCTGTTTTAAACTTGCAAAAACATAGAAAAACGCTGTTTTGAACTATTCAAACTGACAAATTCATGTTTCTTTCGTGTGAAACGGCGATTTATGAGAAATGACGATAAAATTGCTGTTTTAAACTTGCAAAAACATAGAAAAACGCTGTTTTCAACTACTCAAACTGACAAATTCATGTTTCTTTCGTGTGAAACGGCGATTTATGAGAAATGACGATAAAATTGCTGTTTTAAACATGAAAAAACATAGAAAAACGCTGTTTTGAACTATTCAAACTGACAAATTCATGTTTCTTTCGTGTGAAACGGCGATTTATGAGAAATGACGATAAAATTGCTGTTTTAAACTTGCAAAAACATAGAAAAACGCTGTTTTACTATTCAAACTGACAAATTCATGTTTCTTTCGTGTGAAACGGCGATTTATGAGAAATGACGATAAAATTGCTGTTTTAAACATGAAAAAACATAGAAAAACGCTGTTTTGAACTATTCAAACTGACAAATTCATGTTTCTTTCGTGTGAAACGGCGATTTATGTGAAATGACGATAAAATTGCTGTTTTAAACTTGCAAAAACATAGAAAAACGCTGATTTTAATTATTCAAACTGATAAATTCATGTTTCTTTCGTGTGAAACGGCGATTTATGAGAAATGACGATAAAATTGCTGTTTTAAACTTGCAAAAACATAGAAAATCGCTGTTTTTAACTATTCAAACTGATAAATTCATGTTTCTTTCGTTCGAAACGGTGGATTTTTGTGAAATCACGATAAAACTTCTGTTTTAAACTTGCAAAAACATAGAAAAACGCTGTTTTGAACTATTCAAACTGATAAATTCATGTTTCTTTCGTGTGAAACGGCGATTTATGAGAAATGACGATAAAATTGCTGTTTTAAACTTGCAAAAACATAGAAAAACGCTGTTTTTAACTATTCAAACTGATAAATTCAGGTTTCTTTCGTGTGAAACGGCGATTTATGAGAAATGACGATAAAATTGCTGTTTTAAACTTGCAAAAACATAGAAAAACGCTGTTTTTAACTATTCAAACTGACAATTTCATGTTTCTTTCGTGTGAAACGGCGTTTTATGAGAAACGACGATAAAATTGCTGTTTTAAACTTGCAAAAACATAGAAAAACGCTGTTTTGAACTATTCAAACTGACAAATTCATGTTTCTTTCGTGTGAAACGGCGATTTATGAGAAATGACGATAAAATTGCTGTTTTAAACTTGCAAAAACATAGAAAAACGCTGTTTTCAACTATTCAAACTGACATATTCATGTTTCTTTCGTGTGAAACGGCGATTTATGAGAAATGACGATAAAATTGCTGTTTTAAACATGAAAAAACATAGAAAAACGCTGTTTTGAACTATTCAAACTGACAAATTCATGTTTCTTTCGTGTGAAACGGCGATTTATGAGAAATGACGATAAAATTGCTGTTTTAAACATGAAAAAACATAGAAAAACGCTGTTTTGAACTATGCAAACTGACAAATTCATGTTTCTTTCGTGTGAAACGGCGATTTATGAGAAATGACGATAAAATTGCTGTTTTAAACTTGCAAAAACATAGAAAAACGCTGTTTTTAACTATTCAAACTGATAAATTCAGGTTTCTTTCGTTCGAAACGGTGGATTTTTGTGAAATCACGATAAAACTGCTGTTTTAAACTTGCAAAAACATAGAAAAACGCTGTTTTGAACTATTCAAACTGACAAATTCATGTTTCTTTCGTGTGAAACGGCGATTTATGAGAAATGACGATAAAATTGCTGTTTTAAACTTGCAAAAACATAGAAAAACGCTGTTTTGAAATATTCAAACTGACAAATTCATGTTTCTTTCGTGTGAAACGGCGATTTATGAGAAATGACGATAAAATTGCTGTTTTAAACATGAAAAAACATAGAAAAACGCTGTTTTGAACTATTCACACTGACAAATTCATGTTTCTTTCGTGTGAAACGGCGATTTATGAGAAATGACGATAAAATTGCTGTTATAAACTTGCAAAAACATAGAAAAACGCTGTTTTCAACTATTCAAACTGACAAATTCATGTTTCTTTCGTGTGAAACGGCGATTTATGAGAAATGACGATAAAATTGCTGTTTTAAACATGAAAAAACATAGAAAAACGCTGTTTTGAACTATTCAAACTGACAAATTCATGTTTCTTTCGTGTGAAACGGCGATTTATGAGAAATGACGATAAAATTTCTGTTTTAAACTTGCAAAAACATAGAAAAACGCTGTTTTTAACTATTCAAACTGATAAATTCATGTTTCTTTCGTGTGAAACGGCGTTTTATGAGAAACGACGATAAAATTGCTGTTTTAAACTTGCAAAAACATAGAAAAACGCTGTTTTCAACTATTCAAACTGACAAATTCATGTTTCTTTCGTGTGAAACGGCGTTTTATGAGAAACGACGATAAAATTGCTGTTTTAAACTTGCAAAAACATAGAAAAACGCTGTTTTGAACTATTCAAACTGACAAATTCATGTTTCTTTCGTGTGAAACGGCGATTTATGAGAAATGACGATAAAATTGCTGTTTTAAACTTGCAAAAACATAGAAAAACGCTGTTTTCAACTATTCAAACTGACAAATTCATGTTTCTTTCGTGTGAAACGGCGATTTATGAGAAATGACGATAAAATTGCTGTTTTAAACTTGCAAAAACATAGAAAAACGCTGTTTTCAACTATTCAAACTGACAAATTCATGTTTCTTTCGTGTGAAACGGCGATTTATGAGAAATGACGATAAAATTGCTGTTTTAAACATGAAAAAACATAGAAAAACGCTGTTTTGAACTATTCAAACTGACAAATTCATGTTTCTTTCGTGTGAAACGGCGATTTATGAGAAATGACGATAAAATTGCTGTTTTAAACTTGCAAAAACATAGAAAAACGCTGTTTTTAACTATTCAAACAGATAAATTCATGTTTCTTTCGTGTGAAACGGCGATTTATGAGAAATGACGATAAAATTGCTGTTTTAAACTTGCAAAAACATTGAAAAACGCTGTTTTTAACTATTCAAACTGATAAATTCATGTTTCTTTCGTTCGAAACGGTGGATTTTTGTGAAATCACGATAAAACTTCTGTTTTAAACTTGCAAAAACATAGAAAAACGCTGTTTTGAACTATTCAAACTGACAAATTCATGTTTCTTTCGTGTGAAACGGCGATTTATGAGAAATGACGATAAAATTGCTGTTTTAAACTTGGAAAAACATAGAAAAACGCTGTTTTCAACTATTCAAACTGACAAATTCATGTTTCTTTCGTGTGAAACGGCGATTTATGAGAAATGACGATAAAATTGCTGTTTTAAACTTGCAAAAACATAGAAAAACGCTGTTTTTTACTATTCAAACTGATAAATTCAGGTTTCTTTCGTTCGAAACGGTGGATTTTTGTGAAATCACGATAAAACTGCTGTTTTAAACTTGCAAAAACATAGAAAAACGCTGTTTTGAACTATTCAAACTGATAAATTCATGTTTCTTTCGTGTGAAACGGCGATTTATGAGAAATGACGATAAAATTTCTGTTTTAAACTTGCAAAAACATAGAAAAACGCTGTTTTTAACTATTCAAACTGATAAATTCATGTTTCTTTCGTGTGAAACGGCGTTTTATGAGAAACGACGATAAAATTGCTGTTTTAAACTTGCAAAAACATAGAAAAACGCTGTTTTCAACTATTCAAACTGACAAATTCATGTTTCTTTCGTGTGAAACGGCGATTTATGAGAAATGACGATAAAATTGCTGTTTTAAACTTGCAAAAACATAGAAAAACGCTGTTTTCAACTATTCAAACTGACAAATTCATGTTTCTTTCGTGTGAAACGGCGATTTATGAGAAATGACGATAAAATTGCTGTTTTAAACTTGCAAAAACATAGAAAAACGCTGTTTTGAACTATTCAAACTGACAAATTCATGTTTCTTTCGTGTGAAACGGCGATTTATGAGAAATGACGATAAAATTGCTGTTTTAAACATGAAAAAACATAGAAAAACGCTGTTTTGAACTATTCAAACTGACAAATTCATGTTTCTTTCGTGTGAAACGGCGATTTATGAGAAATGACGATAAAATTGCTGTTTTAAACTTGCAAAAACATAGAAAAACGCTGTTTTTAACTATTCAAACTGATAAATTCAAGTTTCTTTCGTTCGAAACGGTGGATTTTTGTGAAATCACGATAAAACTGCTGTTTTTAACTTTCAAAAACATAGAAAAACGCTGTTTTAACTATTCAAACTGATAAATTCATGTTTCTTTCGTGTGAAACGGCGATTTATGAGAAATGACGATAAAATTTCTGTTTTAAACTTGCAAAAACATAGAAAAACGCTGTTTTTAACTATTCAAACTGATAAATTCATGTTTCTTTCGTGTGAAACGGCGATTTATGAGAAATGACGATAAAATTGCTGTTTTAAACTTGCAAAAACATAGAAAAACGCTGTTTTTAACTATTCAAACTGACAAATTCATGTTTCTTTCGTGTGAAACGGCGATTTATGAGAAATGACGATAAAATTGCTATTGCT
>CAWWDY010001841.1:0-49840 GCA_963942605.1 Poecilus cupreus
AACATGAATTTATCAGTTTGAATAGTAAAAAACAGCGTTTTTCTATGTTTTTGCAAGTTTAAAACAGCAATTTTATCGTCATTTCTCATAAATCGCCGTTTCACACGAAAGAAACATGAATTTGTCAGTTTGAATAGTTCAAAACAGCGTTTTTCTATGTTTTTGCAAGTTTAAAACAGCAATTTTATCGTCATTTCTCATAAACCGCCGTTTCACACGAAAAAAACATGAATTTGTCAGTTTGAATTGTTAAAAACAGCGTTTTTCTATGTTTTTGCAAGTTTAAAACGGCAATTTTATCTTCATTTCTCATAAATCGCCGTTTCACACGAAAGAAACATGAATTTGTCAGTTTGAATAGTTCAAAACAGCGTTTATCTATGTTTTTTCATGTTTAAAACAGCAATTTTATCGTCATTTCTCATAAATCGCCGTTTCACACGAAAGAAACATGAATTTGTCAGTTTGAATAATTGAAAACAGCGTTTTTCTATGTTTTTGCAAGTTTAAAACAGCAATTTTATCGTCATTTCTCATAAATCGCCGTTTCACACGAAAGAAACATGAATTTGTCAGTTTGAATAGTTAAAAACAGCGTTTTTCTATGTTTTTGCTAGTTTAAAACAGCAATTTTATCGTCATTTCTCATAAATCGCCGTTTCACACGAAAGAAACATGAATTTGTCAGTTTGAATAATTGAAAACAGCGTTTTTCTATGTTTTTGCAAGTTTAAAACAGCAATTTTATCGTCATTTCTCATAAATCGCCGTTTCACACGAAAGAAACATGAATTTGTCAGTTTGAATAGTTCAAAACAGCGTTTTTCTATGTTTTTGCAAGTTTAAAACAGCAATTTTATCGTCATTTCTCATAAATCGCCGTTTCACACGAAAAAAACATGAATTTGTCAGTTTGAATAGTTCAAAACAGCGTTTTTCTATGTTTTTGCAAGTTTAAAACAGCAATTTTATCGTCATTTCTCATAAATCGCCGTTTCATACGAAAGAAACATGAATTTGTCAGTTTGAATAGTTCAAAACAGCGTTTTTCTATGTTTTTTCATGTTTAAAACAGCAATTTTATCGTCATTTCTCATAAATCGCCGTTTCACACGAAAAAAACATGAATTTGTCAGTTTGAATTGTTAAAAACAGCGTTTTTCTATGTTTTTGCAAGTTTAAAACAGCAATTTTATCGTCATTTCTCATAAATCGCCGTTTCACACGAAAGAAACATGAATTTGTCAGTTTGAATAGTTCAAAACAGCGTTTTTCTATGTTTTTTCATGTTTAAAACAGCAATTTTATCGTCATTTCTCATAAATCGCCGTTTCACACGAAAAAAACATGAATTTGTCAGTTTGAATAGTTAAAAACAGCGTTTTTCTATGTTTTTTCATGTTTAAAACAGCAATTTTATCGTCATTTTTCATAAATCGCCGTTTCACACGAAAGAAACATGAATTTATCAGTTTGAATAGTAAAAAACAGCGTTTTTCTATGTTTTTGCAAGTTTAAAACAGCAATTTTATCGTCATTTCTCATAAATCGCCGTTTCACACGAAAAAAACATGAATTTGTCAGTTTGAATAGTTCAAAACAGCGTTTTTCTATGTTTTTGCAAGTTTAAAACAGCAATTTTATCGTCATTTCTCATAAATCGCCGTTTCACACGAAAGAAACATGAATTTGTCAGTTTGAATAGTTCAAAACAGCGTTTTTTCTATGTTTTTTGCAAGTTTAAAACAGCAATTTTATCGTCATTTCTCATAAATCGCCGTTTCACACGAAAGAAACATGAATTTGTCAGTTTGAAAAGTTCAAAACAGCGTTTTTTCTATGTTTTTTCATGTTTAAAACAGCAATTTTATCGTCATTTCTCATAAATCGCCGTTTCACACGAAAAAAACATGAATTTGTCAGTTTGAATAGTTAAAAACAGCGTTTTTCTATGTTTTTTCATGTTTAAAACAGTAATTTTATCGTCATTTCTCATAAATCGCCGTTTCACGCGAAAGAAACATGAATTTATCAGTTTGAATAGTTCAAAACAGAGTTTTTCTATGTTTTTGCAAGTTTAAAACAACAGTTTTATCGTGATTTCACAAAAATCCACCGTTTCGAACGAAAGAAACCTGAATTTATCAGTTTGAATAGTTAAAAACAGCGTTTTTCTATGTTTTTGCAAGTTTAAAACAGCAATTTTATCGTCATTTCTCATAAATCGCCGTTTCACACGAAAGAAACATGAATTTATCAGTTTGAATAGTTAAAAACAGCGTTTTTCTATGTTTTTGCAAGTTTAAAACAGCAATTTTATCGTCATTTCTCATAAATCGCCGTTTCACACGAAAGAAACATGAATTTATCAGTTTGAATAGTTCAAAACAGCGTTTTTATATGTTTTTGCAAGTTTAAAACAGCAGTTTTATCGTGATTTCACAAAAATCCACCGTTTTGAACGAAAGAAACCTGAATTTATCAGTTTGAATAGTTAAAAAACAGCGTTTTTCTATGTTTTTGCAAGTTTAAAACAGCAATTTTATCGTCATTTCTCATAAATCGCCGTTTCACACGAAAGAAACATGAATTTATCAGTTTGAATAGTTAAAAACAGCGTTTTTCTATGTTTTTGCAAGTTTAAAACAGCAATTTTATCGTCATTTCTCATAAATCGCCGTTTCACACGAAAGAAACATGAATTTATCAGTTTGAATAGTTCAAAACAGCGTTTTTATATGTTTTTGAAGTTTAAAACAGCAGTTTTATCGTGATTTTACAAAAATCCACCGTTTTGAACGAAAGAAACCTGAATTTATCAGTTTGAATAGTTAAAAACAGCGTTTTTCTATGTTTTTGCAAGTTTAAAACAGCAATTTTATCGTCATTTCTCATAAATCGCCGTTTCACACGAAAGAAACATGAATTTATCAGTTTGAATAGTTAAAAACAGCGTTTTTCTATGTTTTTGCAAGTTTAAAACAGCAATTTTATCGTCATTTCTCATAAATCGCCGTTTCACACGAAAGAAACATGAATTTGTCAGTTTGAATAGTTCAAAACAGCGTTTTTCTATGTTTTTGCAAGTTTAAATCAGCAATTTTAGCGTCATTTCTCATAAATCGCCGTTTCACACGAAAGAAACATGAATTTATCAGTTTGAATAGTAAAAAACAGCGTTTTTCTATGTTTTTGCAAGTTTAAAACAGCAATTTTATCGTCATTTCTCATAAATCGCCGTTTCACACGAAAGAAACATGAATTTGTCAGTTTGAATAGTTCAAAACAGCGTTTTTCTATGTTTTTGCAAGTTTAAAACAGCAACTTTATCGTCATTTCTCATAAATCGCCGTTTCACACGAAAGAAACATGAATTTGTCAGTTTGAATAGTTCAAAACAGCGTTTTTCTATGTTTTTGCAAGTTTAAAACAGCAATTTTATCGTCATTTCTCATAAATCGCCGTTTCATACGAAAGAAACATGAATTTGTCAGTTTGAATAGTTCAAAACAGCGTTTTTCTATGTTTTTTCATGTTTAAAACAGCAATTTTATCGTCATTTCTCATAAATCGCCGTTTCACACGAAAAAAACATGAATTTGTCAGTTTGAATTGTTAAAAACAGCGTTTTTCTATGTTTTTGCAAGTTTAAAACAGCAATTTTATCGTCATTTCTCATAAATCGCCGTTTCACACGAAAGAAACATGAATTTGTCAGTTTGAATAGTTCAAAACAGCGTTTTTCTATGTTTTTTCATGTTTAAAACAGCAATTTTATCGTCATTTCTCATAAATCGCCGTTTCACACGAAAAAAAACATGAATTTGTCAGTTTGAATAGTTAAAAACAGCGTTTTTCTATGTTTTTTCATGTTTAAAACAGCAATTTTATCGTCATTTTTCATAAATCGCCGTTTCACACGAAAGAAACATGAATTTATAAGTTTGAATAGTTAAAAACAGCGTTTTTCTATGTTTTTTGCAAGTTTAAAACAGCAATTTTATCGTCATTTCTCATAAATCGCCGTTTCACACAAAAGAAACATGAATTTATCAGTTTGAATAGTTAAAAACAGCGTTTTTCTATGTTTTTGCAAGTTTAAAACAGCAATTTTATCGTCATTTCTCATAAATCGCCGTTTCACACGAAAGAAACATGAATTTGTCAGTTTGAATAGTTCAAAACAGCGTTTTTCTATGTTTTTGCAAGTTTAAATCAGCAATTTTAGCGTCATTTCTCATAAATCGCCGTTTCACACGAAAGAAACATGAATTTGTCAGTTTGAATAGTTCAAAACAGCGTTTATCTATGTTTTTTCATGTTTAAAACAGCAATTTTATCGTCATTTCTCATAAATCGCCGTTTCACACGAAAGAAACATGAATTTGTCAGTTTGAATAGTTGAAAACAGCGTTTTTCTATGTTTTTGCAAGTTTAAAACAGCAATTTTATCGTCATTTCTCATAAATCGCCGTTTCACACGAAAGAAACATGAATTTGTCAGTTTGAATAGTTAAAAACAGCGTTTTCTATGTTTTTGCAAGTTTAAAACAGCAATTTTATCGTCATTTCTCATAAATCGCCGTTTCACACGAAAGAAACATGAATTTGTCAGTTTGAATAGTTCAAAACAGCGTTTTTCTATGTTTTTGCAAGTTTAAAACAGCAATTTTATCGTCATTTCTCATAAATCGCCGTTTCACAAGAAAGAAACATGAATTTGTCAGTTTGAATAGTTCAAAACAGCGTTTTTTCTATGTTTTTTCATGTTTAAAACAGCAATTTTATCGTCATTTCTCATAAATCGCCGTTTCACACGAAAAAAACATGAATTTGTCAGTTTGAATTGTTAAAAACAGCGTTTTTCTATGTTTTTGCAAGTTTAAAACAGCAATTTTATCGTCATTTCTCATAAATCGCCGTTTCACACGAAAGAAACATGAATTTGTCAGTTTGAATAGTTCAAAACAGCGTTTTTCTATGTTTTTTCATGTTTAAAACAGCAATTTTATCGTCATTTCTCATAAATCGCCGTTTCACACGAAAAAAACATGAATTTGTCAGTTTGAATAGTTAAAAACAGCGTTTTTCTATGTTTTTTCATGTTTAAAACAGCAATTTTATCGTCATTTCTCATAAATCGCCGTTTCACACGAAAGAAACATGAATTTATCAGTTTGAATAGTTAAAAACAGCGTTTTTCTATGTTTTTGCAAGTTTAAAACAGCAATTTATCGTCATTTCTCATAAATCGCCGTTTCACACGAAAGAAACATGAATTTATCAGTTTGAATAGTTCAAAACAGCGTTTTTATATGTTTTTGCAAGTTTAAAACAGCAGTTTTATCGTGATTTCACAAAAATCCACTGTTTTGAACGAAAGAAACCTGAATTTATCAGTTTGAATAGTTAAAAACAGCGTTTTTCTATGTTTTTGCAAGTTTAAAACAGCAATTTTATCGTCATTTCTCATAAATCGCCGTTTCACACGAAAGAAACATGAATTTATCAGTTTGAATAGTTAAAAACAGCGTTTTTCTATGTTTTTGCAAGTTTAAAACAGCAATTTTATCGTCATTTCTCATAAATCGCCGTTTCACACGAAAGAAACATGAATTTGTCAGTTTGAATAGTTCAAAACAGCGTTTTTATATGTTTTTGCAAGTTTAAAACAGCAGTTTTATCGTGATTTCACAAAAATCCACCGTTTTGAACGAAAGAAACCTGAATTTATCAGTTTGAATAGTTAAAAACAGCGTTTTTCTATGTTTTTGCAAGTTAAAACAGCAATTTTATCGTCATTTCTCATAAATCGCCGTTTCACACGAAAGAAACATGAATTTGTCAGTTTGAATAATTGAAAACAGCGTTTTTCTATGTTTTTGCAAGTTTAAAACAGCAATTTTATCGTCATTTCTCATAAATCGCCGTTTCACACGAAAGAAACATGAATTTGTCAGTTTGAATAGTTCAAAACAGCGTTTTTCTATGTTTTTGCAAGTTTAAAACAGCAATTTTATCGTCATTTCTCATAAATCGCCGTTTCACACGAAAAAAACATGAATTTGTCAGTTTGAATAGTTCAAAACAGCGTTTTTCTATGTTTTTGCAAGTTTAAAACAGCAATTTTATCGTCATTTCTCATAAATCGCCGTTTCATACGAAAGAAACATGAATTTGTCAGTTTGAATAGTTCAAAACAGCGTTTTTCTATGTTTTTTCATGTTTAAAACAGCAATTTTATCGTCATTTCTCATAAATCGCCGTTTCACACGAAAAAAACATGAATTTATCAGTTTGAATAGTTAAAAACAGCGTTTTCTATGTTTTTGCAAGTTTAAAACAGCAATTTTATCGTCATTTCTCATAAATCGCCGTTTCACACGAAAGAAACATGAATTTGTCAGTTTGAATAGTTCAAAACAGCGTTTTTCTATGTTTTTGCAAGTTTAAAACAGCAATTTTATCGTCATTTCTCATAAATCGCCGTTTCACAAGAAAGAAACATGAATTTGTCAGTTTGAATAGTTCAAAACAGCGTTTTTCTATGTTTTTTCATGTTTAAAACAGCAATTTTATCGTCATTTCTCATAAATCGCCGTTTCACACGAAAAAAAACATGAATTTGTCAGTTTGAATAGTTAAAAACAGCGTTTTTCTATGTTTTTTCATGTTTAAAACAGCAATTTTATCGTCATTTTTCATAAATCGCCGTTTCACACGAAAGAAACATGAATTTATCAGTTTGAATAGTTAAAAACAGCGTTTTTCTATGTTTTTGCAAGTTTAAAACAGCAATTTTATCGTCATTTCTCATAAATCGCCGTTTCACACGAAAGAAACATGAATTTATCAGTTTGAATAGTTAAAAACAGCGTTTTTCTATGTTTTTGCAAGTTTAAAACAGCAATTTTATCGTCATTTCTCATAAATCGCCGTTTCACACGAAAGAAACATGAATTTGTCAGTTTGAATAGTTCAAAACAGCGTTTTTCTATGTTTTTGCAAGTTTAAATCAGCAATTTTAGCGTCATTTCTCATAAATCGCCGTTTCACACGAAAGAAACATGAATTTGTCAGTTTGAATAGTTCAAAACAGCGTTTATCTATGTTTTTTCATGTTTAAAACAGCAATTTTATCGTCATTTCTCATAAATCGCCGTTTCACACGAAAGAAACATGAATTTGTCAGTTTGAATAGTTGAAAACAGCGTTTTTCTATGTTTTTGCAAGTTTAAAACAGCAATTTTATCGTCATTTCTCATAAATCGCCGTTTCACACGAAAGAAACATGAATTTGTCAGTTTGAATAGTTAAAAACAGCGTTTTCTATGTTTTTGCAAGTTTAAAACAGCAATTTTATCGTCATTTCTCATAAATCGCCGTTTCACACGAAAGAAACATGAATTTGTCAGTTTGAATAGTTCAAAACAGCGTTTTTCTATGTTTTTGCAAGTTTAAAACAGCAATTTTATCGTCATTTCTCATAAATCGCCGTTTCACAAGAAAGAAACATGAATTTGTCAGTTTGAATAGTTCAAAACAGCGTTTTTCTATGTTTTTTCATGTTTAAAACAGCAATTTTATCGTCATTTCTCATAAATCGCCGTTTCACACGAAAAAAACATGAATTTGTCAGTTTGAATTGTTAAAAACAGCGTTTTTCTATGTTTTTGCAAGTTTAAAACAGCAATTTTATCGTCATTTCTCATAAATCGCCGTTTCACACGAAAGAAACATGAATTTGTCAGTTTGAATAGTTCAAAACAGCGTTTTTCTATGTTTTTTCATGTTTAAAACAGCAATTTTATCGTCATTTCTCATAAATCGCCGTTTCACACGAAAAAAACATGAATTTGTCAGTTTGAATAGTTAAAAACAGCGTTTTTCTATGTTTTTTCATGTTTAAAACAGCAATTTTATCGTCATTTCTCATAAATCGCCGTTTCACACGAAAGAAACATGAATTTATCAGTTTGAATAGTTAAAAACAGCGTTTTTCTATGTTTTTGCAAGTTTAAAACAGCAATTTATCGTCATTTCTCATAAATCGCCGTTTCACACGAAAGAAACATGAATTTATCAGTTTGAATAGTTCAAAACAGCGTTTTTATATGTTTTTGCAAGTTTAAAACAGCAGTTTTATCGTGATTTCACAAAAATCCACTGTTTTGAACGAAAGAAACCTGAATTTATCAGTTTGAATAGTTAAAAACAGCGTTTTTCTATGTTTTTGCAAGTTTAAAACAGCAATTTTATCGTCATTTCTCATAAATCGCCGTTTCACACGAAAGAAACATGAATTTATCAGTTTGAATAGTTAAAAACAGCGTTTTTCAATGTTTTTGCAAGTTTAAAACAGCAATTTTATCGTCATTTCTCATAAATCGCCGTTTCACACGAAAGAAACATGAATTTGTCAGTTTGAATAGTTCAAAACAGCGTTTTTATATGTTTTTGCAAGTTTAAAACAGCAGTTTTATCGTGATTTCACAAAAATCCACCGTTTTGAACGAAAGAAACCTGAATTTATCAGTTTGAATAGTTAAAAACAGCGTTTTTCTATGTTTTTGCAAGTTAAAACAGCAATTTTATCGTCATTTCTCATAAATCGCCGTTTCACACGAAAGAAACATGAATTTGTCAGTTTGAATAATTGAAAACAGCGTTTTTCTATGTTTTTGCAAGTTTAAAACAGCAATTTTATCGTCATTTCTCATAAATCGCCGTTTCACACGAAAGAAACATGAATTTGTCAGTTTGAATAGTTCAAAACAGCGTTTTTCTATGTTTTTGCAAGTTTAAAACAGCAATTTTATCGTCATTTCTCATAAATCGCCGTTTCACACGAAAAAAACATGAATTTGTCAGTTTGAATAGTTCAAAACAGCGTTTTTCTATGTTTTTGCAAGTTTAAAACAGCAATTTTATCGTCATTTCTCATAAATCGCCGTTTCATACGAAAGAAACATGAATTTGTCAGTTTGAATAGTTCAAAACAGCGTTTTTCTATGTTTTTTCATGTTTAAAACAGCAATTTTATCGTCATTTCTCATAAATCGCCGTTTCACACGAAAAAAACATGAATTTGTCAGTTTGAATTGTTAAAAACAGCGTTTTTCTATGTTTTTGCAAGTTTAAAACAGCAATTTTATCGTCATTTCTCATAAATCGCCGTTTCACACGAAAGAAACATGAATTTGTCAGTTTGAATAGTTCAAAACAGCGTTTTTCTATGTTTTTTCATGTTTAAAACAGCAATTTTATCGTCATTTCTCATAAATCGCCGTTTCACACGAAAAAAACATGAATTTGTCAGTTTGAATAGTTAAAAACAGCGTTTTTCTATGTTTTTTCATGTTTAAAACAGCAATTTTATCGTCATTTTTCATAAATCGCCGTTTCACACGAAAGAAACATGAATTTATCAGTTTGAATAGTAAAAAACAGCGTTTTTCTATGTTTTTGCAAGTTTAAAACAGCAATTTTATCGTCATTTCTCATAAATCGCCGTTTCACACGAAAAAAACATGAATTTGTCAGTTTGAATAGTTAAAAACAGCGTTTTTCTATGTTTTTGCAAGTTTAAAACAGCAATTTTATCGTCATTTCTCATAAATCGCCGTTTCACACGAAAGAAACATGAATTTATCAGTTTGAATAGTTAAAAACAGCGTTTTTCTATGTTTTTGCAAGTTTAAAACAGCAATTTTATCGTCATTTCTCATAAATCGCCGTTTCACACGAAAGAAACATGAATTTATCAGTTTGAATAGTTCAAAACAGCGTTTTTATATGTTTTTGCAAGTTTAAAACAGCAGTTTTATCGTGATTTCACAAAAATCCACCGTTTTGAACGAAAGAAACCTGAATTTATCAGTTTGAATAGTTAAAAACAGCGTTTTTCTATGTTTTTGCAAGTTTAAAACAGCAATTTTATCGTCATTTCTCATAAATCGCCGTTTCACACGAAAGAAACATGAATTTATCAGTTTGAATAGTTAAAAACAGCGTTTTTCTATGTTTTTGCAAGTTTAAAACAGCAATTTTATCGTCATTTCTCATAAATCGCCGTTTCACACGAAAGAAACATGAATTTATCAGTTTGAATAGTTCAAAACAGCGTTTTTATATGTTTTTGAAGTTTAAAACAGCAGTTTTATCGTGATTTTACAAAAATCCACCGTTTTGAACGAAAGAAACCTGAATTTATCAGTTTGAATAGTTAAAAACAGCGTTTTTCTATGTTTTTGCAAGTTTAAAACAGCAATTTTATCGTCATTTCTCATAAATCGCCGTTTCACACGAAAGAAACATGAATTTATCAGTTTGAATAGTTAAAAACAGCGTTTTTCTATGTTTTTGCAAGTTTAAAACAGCAATTTTATCGTCATTTCTCATAAATCGCCGTTTCACACGAAAGAAACATGAAATTGTCAGTTTGAATAGTTCAAAACAGCGTTTTTCTATGTTTTTGCAAGTTTAAATCAGCAATTTTAGCGTCATTTCTCATAAATCGCCGTTTCACACGAAAGAAACATGAATTTATCAGTTTGAATAGTAAAAAACAGCGTTTTTCTATGTTTTTGCAAGTTTAAAACAGCAATTTTATCGTCATTTCTCATAAATCGCCGTTTCACACGAAAGAAACATGAATTTGTCAGTTTGAATAGTTCAAAACAGCGTTTTTCTATGTTTTTGCAAGTTTAAAACAGCAACTTTATCGTCATTTCTCATAAATCGCCGTTTCACACGAAAGAAACATGAATTTGTCAGTTTGAATAGTTCAAAACAGCGTTTTTCTATGTTTTTGCAAGTTTAAAACAGCAATTTTATCGTCATTTCTCATAAATCGCCGTTTCATACGAAAGAAACATGAATTTGTCAGTTTGAATAGTTCAAAACAGCGTTTTTCTATGTTTTTTCATGTTTAAAACAGCAATTTTATCGTCATTTCTCATAAATCGCCGTTTCACACGAAAAAAACATGAATTTGTCAGTTTGAATTGTTAAAAACAGCGTTTTTCTATGTTTTTGCAAGTTTAAAACAGCAATTTTATCGTCATTTCTCATAAATCGCCGTTTCACACGAAAGAAACATGAATTTGTCAGTTTGAATAGTTCAAAACAGCGTTTTTCTATGTTTTTTCATGTTTAAAACAGCAATTTTATCGTCATTTCTCATAAATCGCCGTTTCACACGAAAAAAAACATGAATTTGTCAGTTTGAATAGTTAAAAACAGCGTTTTTCTATGTTTTTTCATGTTTAAAACAGCAATTTTATCGTCATTTTTCATAAATCGCCGTTTCACACGAAAGAAACATGAATTTATCAGTTTGAATAGTTAAAAACAGCGTTTTTCTATGTTTTTGCAAGTTTAAAACAGCAATTTTATCGTCATTTCTCATAAATCGCCGTTTCACACGAAAGAAACATGAATTTATCAGTTTGAATAGTTAAAAACAGCGTTTTTCTATGTTTTTGCAAGTTTAAAACAGCAATTTTATCGTCATTTCTCATAAATCGCCGTTTCACACGAAAGAAACATGAATTTGTCAGTTTGAATAGTTCAAAACAGCGTTTTTCTATGTTTTTGCAAGTTTAAATCAGCAATTTTAGCGTCATTTCTCATAAATCGCCGTTTCACACGAAAGAAACATGAATTTGTCAGTTTGAATAGTTCAAAACAGCGTTTATCTATGTTTTTTCATGTTTAAAACAGCAATTTTATCGTCATTTCTCATAAATCGCCGTTTCACACGAAAGAAACATGAATTTGTCAGTTTGAATAGTTGAAAACAGCGTTTTTCTATGTTTTTGCAAGTTTAAAACAGCAATTTTATCGTCATTTCTCATAAATCGCCGTTTCACACGAAAGAAACATGAATTTGTCAGTTTGAATAGTTAAAAACAGCGTTTTCTATGTTTTTGCAAGTTTAAAACAGCAATTTTATCGTCATTTCTCATAAATCGCCGTTTCACACGAAAGAAACATGAATTTGTCAGTTTGAATAGTTCAAAACAGCGTTTTTCTATGTTTTTGCAAGTTTAAAACAGCAATTTTATCGTCATTTCTCATAAATCGCCGTTTCACAAGAAAGAAACATGAATTTGTCAGTTTGAATAGTTCAAAACAGCGTTTTTCTATGTTTTTTCATGTTTAAAACAGCAATTTTATCGTCATTTCTCATAAATCGCCGTTTCACACGAAAAAAACATGAATTTGTCAGTTTGAATTGTTAAAAACAGCGTTTTTCTATGTTTTTGCAAGTTTAAAACAGCAATTTTATCGTCATTTCTCATAAATCGCCGTTTCACACGAAAGAAACATGAATTTGTCAGTTTGAATAGTTCAAAACAGCGTTTTTCTATGTTTTTTCATGTTTAAAACAGCAATTTTATCGTCATTTCTCATAAATCGCCGTTTCACACGAAAAAAACATGAATTTGTCAGTTTGAATAGTTAAAAACAGCGTTTTTCTATGTTTTTTCATGTTTAAAACAGCAATTTTATCGTCATTTCTCATAAATCGCCGTTTCACACGAAAGAAACATGAATTTATCAGTTTGAATAGTTAAAAACAGCGTTTTTCTATGTTTTTGCAAGTTTAAAACAGCAATTTATCGTCATTTCTCATAAATCGCCGTTTCACACGAAAGAAACATGAATTTATCAGTTTGAATAGTTCAAAACAGCGTTTTTATATGTTTTTGCAAGTTTAAAACAGCAGTTTTATCGTGATTTCACAAAAATCCACTGTTTTGAACGAAAGAAACCTGAATTTATCAGTTTGAATAGTTAAAAACAGCGTTTTTCTATGTTTTTGCAAGTTTAAAACAGCAATTTTATCGTCATTTCTCATAAATCGCCGTTTCACACGAAAGAAACATGAATTTATCAGTTTGAATAGTTAAAAACAGCGTTTTTCTATGTTTTTGCAAGTTTAAAACAGCAATTTTATCGTCATTTCTCATAAATCGCCGTTTCACACGAAAGAAACATGAATTTGTCAGTTTGAATAGTTCAAAACAGCGTTTTTTTATGTTTTTGCAAGTTTAAAACAGCAGTTTTATCGTGATTTCACAAAAATCCACCGTTTTGAACGAAAGAAACCTGAATTTATCAGTTTGAATAGTTAAAAACAGCGTTTTTCTATGTTTTTGCAAGTTAAAACAGCAATTTTATCGTCATTTCTCATAAATCGCCGTTTCACACGAAAGAAACATGAATTTATCAGTTTGAATAGTTAAAAACAGTGTTTTTCTATGTTTTTGCAAGTTTAAAACAGCAATTTTATCGTCATTTCTCATAAATCGCCGTTTCACACGAAAGAAACATGAATTTGTCAGTTTGAATAGTTCAAAACAGCGTTTTTCTATGTTTTTGCAAGTTTAAAACAGCAATTTATCGTCATTTCTCATAAATCGCCGTTTCACACGAAAGAAACATGAATTTATCAGTTTGAATAGTTCAAAACAGCGTTTTTATATGTTTTTGCAAGTTTAAAACAGCAGTTTTATCGTGATTTCACAAAAATCCACTGTTTTGAACGAAAGAAACCTGAATTTATCAGTTTGAATAGTTAAAAACAGCGTTTTTCTATGTTTTTGCAAGTTTAAAACAGCAATTTTATCGTCATTTCTCATAAATCGCCGTTTCACACGAAAGAAACATGAATTTATCAGTTTGAATAGTTAAAAACAGCGTTTTTCTATGTTTTTGCAAGTTTAAAACAGCAATTTTATCGTCATTTCTCATAAATCGCCGTTTCACACGAAAGAAACATGAATTTGTCAGTTTGAATAGTTCAAAACAGCGTTTTTATATGTTTTTGCAAGTTTAAAACAGCAGTTTTATCGTGATTTCACAAAAATCCACTGTTTTGAACGAAAGAAACCTGAATTTATCAGTTTGAATAGTTAAAAACAGCGTTTTTCTATGTTTTTGCAAGTTTAAAACAGCAATTTTATCGTCATTTCTCATAAATCGCCGTTTCACACGAAAGAAACATGAATTTATCAGTTTGAATAGTTAAAAACAGTGTTTTTCTATGTTTTTGCAAGTTTAAAACAGCAATTTTATCGTCATTTCTCATAAATCGCCGTTTCACACGAAAGAAACATGAATTTGTCAGTTTGAATAGTTCAAAACAGCGTTTTTCTATGTTTTTGCAAGTTTAAAACAGCAATTTTAGCGTCATTTCTCATAAATCGCCGTTTCACACGAAAGAAACATGAATTTGTCAGTTTGAATAGTTCAAAACAGCGTTTATCTATGTTTTTTCATGTTTAAAACAGCAATTTTATCGTCATTTCTCATAAATCGCCGTTTCACACGAAAGAAACATGAATTCGTCAGTTTGAATAGTTGAAAACAGCGTTTTTCTATGTTTTTGCAAGTTTAAAACAGCAATTTTATCGTCATTTCTCATAAATCGCCGTTTCACACGAAAGAAACATGAATTTGTCAGTTTGAATAGTTAAAAACAGCGTTTTTCTATGTTTTTGCAAGTTTAAAACAGCAATTTTATCGTCATTTCTCATAAATCGCCGTTTCACACGAAAGAAACATGAATTTATCAGTTTGAATAGTAAAAAACAGCGTTTTTCTATGTTTTTGCAAGTTTAAAACAGCAATTTTATCGTCATTTCTCATAAATCGCCGTTTCACACGAAAGAAACATGAATTTGTCAGTTTGAATAGTTCAAAACAGCGTTTTTCTATGTTTTTTCATGTTTAAAAACGCCATTTTATCGTCATTTCTCATAAATCGCCGTTTCACACGAAAAAAACATGAATTTGTCAGTTTGAATTGTTAAAAACAGCGTTTTTCTATGTTTTTGCAAGTTTAAAACAGCAATTTTATCGTCATTTCTCACAAATCGCCGTTTCACACGTAAGAAACATGAATTTGTCAGTTTGAATAGTTCAAAACAGCGTTTTTCTATGTTTTTTCATGTTTAAAACAGCAATTTTATCGTCATTTCTCATAAATCGCCGTTTCACACGAAAAAAACATGAATTTGTCAGTTTGAATAGTTAAAAACAACGTTTTTCTATGTTTTTTCATGTTTAAAACAGCAATTTTATCGTCATTTCTCATAAATCGCCGTTTCACACGAAAGAAACATGAATTTATCAGTTTGAATAGTTCAAAACAGAGTTTTTCTATGTTTTTGCAAGTTTAAAACAACAGTTTTATCGTGATTTCACAAAAATCCACCGTTTCGAACGAAAGAAACCTGAATTTATCAGTTTGAATAGTTAAAAACAGCGTTTTTCTATGTTTTTGCAAGTTTAAAACAGCAATTTTATCGTCATTTCTCATAAATCGCCGTTTCACACGAAAGAAACATGAATTTATCAGTTTGAATAGTTAAAAACAGCGTTTTTCTATGTTTTTGCAAGTTTAAAACAGCAATTTTATCGTCATTTCTCATAAATCGCCGTTTCACACGAAAGAAACATGAATTTATCAGTTTGAATAGTTCAAAACAGCGTTTTTATATGTTTTTGCAAGTTTAAAACAGCAGTTTTATCGTGATTTCACAAAAATCCACCGTTTTGAACGAAAGAAACCTGAATTTATCAGTTTTAATAGTTAAAAACAGCGTTTTTCTATGTTTTTGCAAGTTTAAAACAGCAATTTTATCGTCATTTCTCATAAATCGCCGTTTCACACGAAAGAAACATGAATTTATCAGTTTGAATAGTTAAAAACAGCGTTTTTCTATGTTTTTGCAAGTTTAAAACAGCAATTTTATCGTCATTTCTCATAAATCGCCGTTTCACACGAAAGAAACATGAATTTGTCAGTTTGAATAGTTCAAAACACCGTTTTTCTATGTTTTTGCAAGTTTAAAACAGCAATTTTAGCGTCATTTCTCATAAATCGCCGTTTCACACGAAAGAAACATGAATTTGTCAGTTTGAATAGTTCAAAACAGCGTTTATCTATGTTTTTTCATGTTTAAAACAGCAATTTTATCGTCATTTCTCATAAATCGCCGTTTCACACGAAAGAAACATGAATTTGTCAGTTTGAATAGTTGAAAACAGCGTTTTTCTATGTTTTTGCAAGTTTAAAACAGCAATTTTATCGTCATTTCTCATAAATCGCCGTTTCACACGAAAGAAACATGAATTTGTCAGTTTGAATAGTTAAAAACAGCGTTTTTCTATGTTTTTGCAAGTTTAAAACAGCAATTTTAACGTCATTTCTCATAAATCGCCGTTTCACACGAAAGAAACATGAATTTATCAGTTTGAATAGTAAAAAACAGCGTTTTTCTATGTTTTTGCAAGTTTAAAACAGCAATTTTATCGTCATTTCTCATAAATCGCCGTTTCACACGAAAGAAACATGAATTTGTCAGTTTGAATAGTTCAAAACAGCGTTTTTCTATGTTTTTGCAAGTTTAAAACAGCAATTTTATCGTCATTTCTCATTAATCGCCGTTTCACACGAAAGAAACATGAATTTGTCAGTTTGAATAGTTAAAAACAGCGTTTTTCTATGTTTTTTCATGTTTAAAACAGCAATTTTATTGTCATTTCTCATAAATCGCCGTTTCACACGAAAAAAACATGAATTTGTCAGTTTGAAAAGTTAAAAACAGCGTTTTTCTTTGTTTTTGCAAGTTTAAAACAGCAATTTTATCGTCATTTCTCATAAATCGCCGTTTCACACGAAAGAAACATGAATTTGTCAGTTTGAATAGTTCAAAACAGCGTTTTTCTATGTTTTTTCATGTTTAAAACAGCAATTTTATCGTCATTTCTCATAAATCGTCGTTTCACACGAAAAAAACATGAATTTGTCAGTTTGAATAGTTAAAAACAGCGTTTTTCTATTGTTGTTGTGTGGTTATTGTGTGATTAAGTGGACTGTATGATGGTGTGGATCGAAACTAGGTTTTTGATATTTACACGCTTTATTACACTATGTACATACAAGTTTGGTGAATAACCAACGCTTGGTCTCAAGGTTCAAGAAAGAATGTTGCTTGGCTCGTGTCTTGTACATCACTCCTACAATTTTGTCAGGCAGCAGGTAGTGCCCTCAAAGCAACCCTAATTCTCGGAAAAACAGCAAATTTGCCTAGCAACAGTGCAATATTGTCTATCCTACAAACATATATTCTAATAACTTACTGTACAAACTAAAAACATATATTCGGCGTCAACATACCGGCCCCTTTGAATCCTTAAAGGAGTCAAGATAAACAATATATACATGAGGGTGAAAATAATGAAAATTTAAAGTAAAACGCTTAAGAGTAGAATACATAACAGTACATAAACACATACTTATACTAGCGTACAACATAATGCAAACTACAAACTAATAGAAAGGAGAAATTCATTTATTGTAGTCTTAAGTCACTGCACAACACCAATAGTTGAGGGTTCACATGGGAACACACACACTTTATTTGTAGCCCTGGTCACAATACCGTTATTGGTTTTGATGGTCACTGTGCGGACTATATTGTCCTTGCCAGGATGCACCGCTGTTATACATCCCATACGCCAATTTAAGGGTGGGAGATTATTGTCTATCAGTAAGACAATTGCTCCTGGTTTCCACGAATAGTCTCGAGAATGAGTCCACCTTTGACGCTGTTGTAGACTGCTCAGGTATTCACGTTGCCATCGACGCCAAAAATGTTGATACATCTGCTGAACGTGTTGCCAACGGGATAGACGATTGACCTGGACGTCGGTCAACTCAGGTTCAGGATGCGCCGTCAGCCGATCACCGATGAGGAAATGACCAGGAGTTAGAGGTTGTAGGTCGTTTGGATCTTGAGATAGGGGTGTTAGTGGTCGGGAATTAAGACATGCCTCGATTTGTGATAGCAGAGTATATAGTTCTTCAAAGGTCAAAACTGTATTCCCGATAACCTTAAATAAATGTTTTTTGGTTTGTTTCACGGCAGCTTCCCATAAACCTCCGCGGTGAGGCGAATTCGCGGGTATAAAGTTCCATTTTATACCGCGCCTTGCTACTTCGTTTTGTACAACACTAGTTTCAGATAAAGCCTTAAATTTTAACAATTCGTTATTCGCACCAACAAAATTTTTAGCATTGTCTGAATATATTTTAGAAATTATACCACGACGCGCTATAAATCTTTTTAAGGCAGCTAGAAAGCATTCAGTAGTACAGTCACTCACCAACTCAAGGTGGATAGCTTTAGTTGTAAAACAAATAAATACGGAGATATAAGCCTTTGAGGTTTTTTTACATCGGCCAGGGGATTGTTTAATAATAATAGGACCAGCGTAATCAACTCCTGATATCGAGAATGCCCTTGATGGTGTTACTCGTGTTTTCGGTAGATCCCCCATTATTTGATTAGTTGGCTTAGCGTTTACTCGAAAACATTTTATGCAATTGTGTATAATTTGTCTTACAGAATTTTTTGCAGCTAGAGGCCAATAATTCTCACGTAGGGCATGAAGGGTCGCTTGAGGACCGGCGTGTAATTGCCGCTCATGCTCTCGAATCATTAACAATTTACTAATGTGAACCTTTGCAGGTAAAACTATTGGAAATTTCTGGTTATAGTTCAAATTTGAATTTTTTAAGCGACCGCCAACGCGGATTAAATTATTTTTATCCAAGAAAGGAGATAATGAATTTAATTTACTTTGTTTATTAACTCTTTTGTGTTGTTGTAAATCTAAAATTTCTTTATGGAATGCTCTTCCTTGTGTATATTTTAAGATAATGATATTTGAATGATTTAATTCGTCAATATTTAAGTTATTGTTCAGTCTATTATTTTTATTTTTACAATTATGTATAAACCTAAGGACGTAAGCTATTACCCTTTGTAATTTTCCATAACATGAGTATTCTGAAAAAACAGGTAAGTCGTGAATAACCGTATTACTCATACAAATTACTGATTTTTTCTTTTCAGGAATTTCATTTAAAATATTTAATTTAGATTTAGGCCACGCGGTACTGTTT
The DNA here is from genome assembly GCA_963942605.1 of Poecilus cupreus. Taxonomy (NCBI): domain Eukaryota; kingdom Metazoa; phylum Arthropoda; class Insecta; order Coleoptera; family Carabidae; genus Poecilus; species Poecilus cupreus. The sequence continues at coordinate 18,986 of CAWWDY010001841.1, forward strand.
AACTCTAACCAACCTGGGATCCACCATAATTCAGAACATTTTAATTGATTTGGGGAAATGGCTCGCGATATTATATCCGCTGGGTTAAATTCAGAATTTATGTGTGACCATTCTGAATTATTTGTGAGTTGTTGAATTTCACTTACTCGATTTCCTACAAAGGTTTGCCATGTGTTGGCTGGAGCAGCAATCCAAGATAAAACTATACTTGAATCTGTCCAGAAGTACCGTTTTGTCAGATTTATTTTTAACGCTTTACATACCTTGTCCGCTAATCGAGACAACAATAAGGCTCCACAAAGTTCAAGTCTAGGTATGCTTATTGTTTTAATTGGCGCTACACGCGATTTGGCACATACTAAATTAACATTAATTTTACCAGACTGGTCGATACTTCTCATATATATTACGGCTCCGTACGCTTCTTGAGATGCATCACAGAAGGCATGTAACTCCAATATTTTGAAGGGGTGGTTACCAATTAAACAGCGTGGGACCGTTACAGTGTTTATACCTTTTAATTCCTCAATTAATTGACACCATTCCCTACTTACTTCATATGGAATATTATGATCCCACTTTAAATTTAAAACCCATAATTTTTGTAACATAATTTTCATTCGCGTCGTTATTGGGCTAACTAAACCGAGAGGGTCAAAAATTTTTGCTAATACGGATAAAATTTGTCTCTTTGTTACCTTCTCTGGGACATCAATTGAATTTAAAGTATAATTTAGAGTATCGTCTTTACTGTCCCAAACTAATCCTAATACTTTAATTTCCTTTTCGCGATCCAAGTTTAAAATGCTAGAGGGACTGGTATTTCCAGTATTTGGTAATAGCTGTGGGTGGTTTGTTGCCCATTTGTTTAAAACAAATCCACCACTACCCATAACTGTGATCAAATCATCTCGTAATTTTATTGCCTCTTCTAAATTATTACAACCGGTTAACATATCATCCATGTAGAAATCGTCCTTTATAATTTCGTATATGTTTGGGAAATTTTGCTTTTCTCTTTCTGCTAATTCTTGTAATGTTCTAGTTGCTAGCCAACTTGCCGAAGCTGTGCCATATGTGACCGTTTTTAAGCGATAAGTATCTATTGGTTTAGAATCATCCTCTCTCCATACTATTCTCTGAAAATCGCGTTGATTTGGATCTAATAATATTTGACGGTACATTTTTGTAATGTCGGCTGTTATTACAAATTGATGCGTTCTGAACCGCATTATTATAGAGAAGAGATCTTGTTGTATATTGGGACCGATCATGAGTATGTCATTTAAGCTATGGCCTGAAGTTGATTTACAACTGGCGTCGAAAACTACGCGCAATTTCGTTGTTATGCTTGTTTCTTTAAAGACCGCGTGATGTGGGAGGTAAAAACTATTTGCTTCATTTATAGACTCTTTACTGGTATCTACTAGCTCCATATGGCCGAGATCTATATATTCGTTTATAAACTTTGTGTAATCTGACTTTAATTCTAGATTTTTATTTAATTTGTTTTCTAGGGCGAGAAATCGGTTACAAGCAATTTGTTTAGACTGACCTAATGATATTTCAGGATTTTCTTTGAAAGGTAATTGAACTATGAATCTGCCTTCTAAATTTCTCTGAACTGTTTTGACATAATGTTCCTCGCAGGCCATTTCTTCCAAAGAGTGGATAGTTTTATTACTGGGTTCGTCTATTTCCCAAAATAATTTTGCTACCTGCTTTCGCAAAGACGTAGTGCTTGAGGTTACTGAAAGATTACAAAGAGATAAAGTTTGACCTGCACATACAGAGCCGCCGAGCACCCATCCAAATTCTGTATTTTGTAAATGTGGCTGGCCATTGTTTGACTTTATAGATTCCGTTTTTAAAATGTTCCAAAATGTTTCCGCGCCTAATAATAATTCGACGGGTCTCGATTTATTGAAGTTTTCGTCAGCTAACTGTATGTTACTAGTAATTTTTATATTGGTAATGTTAAATGTTTTTGTTGGGAGATTATCTGTTATCTTAGGTAATACTAAACATGTTAAATTTGATTGGTAGTTGCTATGCTTGGATTTTATGCAAACTCTTACCGATTTAGTTATATGATTTGTAGAATTATTTACACCTACTATGGGAATGTTTATACGGTTGTACGGTAAATTAAGTCTATTAGATAGGCTCTCTGTTATTAAATTGCTTTGAGATCCAACGTCTAGCAATGCTCTACAAGTCTGATATTTGCCGTTTGCATTCTTTATTAATAAACTCACTGTAGATAATAAAGCATTGAAATTATTGTCGGTACTGCTGTTTATGACCACCGGAGTGGGTGGCACTTGATTTTCTATTTGTAGGTTTTGAGTTTGTGAATGTAACAAAGAATTGTGTTTTGCGTTACAAAATCGACACGAAAATGTAGATCTACAATCTTTCACTACGTGATTTGGCCGTAAACAATTTAGACATAGTTTATGATTTTTAATAAACATTTCCCTATCTTTAATTTGCATGTTTGAAAAATCTTTGCATTTATATATTTCATGGTTATTGCTATTGCAATGTCTACATGGATTTTTATTCATATTTACCTGCACTATGGTTCTATCGCGTTTTAGTTTATGACCGTAATTTTGGCCAACAGATTTCGTGCGGATATGTGATCCACTAGCTTGTTCGTTGTTTGTTTGATTGATTGAGTCAAGTAACTGGCATTTATCGTTTAAAAATTCTATAAATTTTGACAATTCCGGAATTTCAGATTTTAATGTAGCTTGCCATTCTTTATTTGTTTGGTAGTCCAGCTTTTTAGCGATATACGGTATGAGCATACCATCCCAAGAATCTACCGGTACTTTCAAAACCCTCAAAGCTTCGGTGTTTGTTTTTAAAATGTTTAGCAATTGTCGCAAATTTGAACTATTGGCTTTAGTTAATTTTTCTATCTCGAAGATATTTGATACAAGTTCCTGTGCAATTAGTCTTTTATTATTGAACCTTTCTTTCAGTATTTTATATGCTGAAGCGTAATTTGCATTTGATATTGTTAATGATTGGATAGCGCGAGCGGCCTCATCGGTTACGCATGATTTGAGGTAGTGAAACTTTTGGCAATTGTTTAACGAGTTGTTATCATGGATTAACGAATTAAATGTATCATAAAAATGTTGCCAGTTTGAGTAATTACCGTCAAATTGAGGCAGATTAAGAGGAGGTAATTTTAGATTAATATCTGCCGTAGATTGGGAGGATGAGTTTGAGCGTGACGTCTCTGAATCCGGTCTAGCTGCTATCGATTCACGGCTATCTATGATATCTTGAATATTAGCTACTATTTCAAAATATTTTGTTTCGAATGTATCCCGCTCGTCAGAAGTAATTTCGTCTTTATCAAGTTTTTCGATTTTACCCTGAACTTCATCAAATTCTTTCATTGCGTCATTTAATACACTAATACGCGATTTAATTAAATTGATACTGTCTTCATTAGTAAACCTTTTAACAAAGTTATCATTACGCGTTAATTTACCTTTGAGTGTTGCACGTGCTCTAATTAATTGTTCCAACTCCATTTTAAATATTTTCTTGCTACCAAATCGAGACACTTGTATGGGAATTTATAGAACAAGGAAAGATTAGACTTACCGGTTTCCGGCTGACACGGCCTGATGGTGGGTTATGCAGCTACTAACGTCGATGTTGACGTCCTGGTGCACTGCCACGCTGATGGTGTGTCGGTGGTGGGTTATGCAGCTACTAACGTCGATGTTGACGTCCTGGTGCACTGCCACGCTGATGATGATGTCGGTGGTGGGTTATGCAGCTACTAACGTCGATGTTGACGTCCTGGTGCACTGCCACGCTGATGGTGATGTCGGTGGTGGTTCAGCTGCTTCTCGCGTCGATGTATTTCGACGGCTTAATGCTGGATACCACGATACTTCCTGATTCCGATCCGGTTTGAAGGACCAAATGTTGTTCTGGTTGTTGTTGTGTGATTAAGTGGACTGTATGATGGTGTGGATCGAAACTAGGTTTTTGATATTTACACGCTTTATTACACTATGTACATACAAGTTTGGTGAATAACCAACGCTTGGTCTCAAGGTTCAAGAAAGAATGTTGCTTGGCTCGTGTCTTGTACATCACTCCTACAATTTTGTCAGGCAGCAGGTAGTGCCCTCAAAGCAACCCTAATTCTCGGAAAAACAGCAAATTTGCCTAGCAACAGTGCAATATTGTCTATCCTACAAACATATATTCTAATAACTTACTGTACAAACTAAAAACATATATTCGGCGTCAACATCTATGTTTTTTCATGTTTAAAACAGCAATTTTATCGTCATTTCTCATAAATCGCCGTTTCACACGAAAGAAACATGAATTTATCAGTTTGAATAGTTCAAAACAGAGTTTTTCTATGTTTTTGCAAGTTTAAAACAACAGTTTTATCGTGATTTCACAAAAATCCACCGTTTCGAACGAAAGAAACCTGAATTTATCAGTTTGAATAGTTAAAAATAGCGTTTTTCTATGTTTTTGCAAGTTTAAAACAGCAATTTTATCGTCATTTTTCATAAATCGCCGTTTCACACGAAAGAAACATGAATTTATCAGTTTGAATAGTTAAAAACAGCGTTTTTCTATGTTTTTGCAAGTTTAAAACAGCAATTTTATCGTCATTTCTCATAAATCGCCGTTTCACACGAAAGAAACATGAATTTATCAGTTTGAATAGTTCAAAACAGCGATTTTATATGTTTTTGCAAGTTTAAAACAGCAGTTTTATCGTGATTTCACAAAAATCCACCGTTTTGAACGAAAGAAACCTGAATTTATCAGTTTGAATAGTTAAAAACAGCATTTTTCTATGTTTTTGCAAGTTTAAAACAGCAATTTTATCGTCATTTCTCATAAATCGCCGTTTCACACGAAAGAAACATGAATTTATCAGTTTGAATAGTTAAAAACAGCGTTTTTCTATGTTTTTGCAAGTTTAAAACAGCAATTTTATCGTCATTTCTCATAAATCGCCGTTTCACACGAAAGAAACATGAATTTGTCAGTTTGAATAGTTCAAAACAGCGTTTTTCTATGTTTTTGAAAGTTTAAAACAGCAATTTTAGCGTCATTTCTCATAAATCGCCGTTTCACACGAAAGAAACATGAATTTGTCAGTTTGAATAGTTAAAAACAGCGTTTATCTATGTTTTTTCATGTTTAAAACAGCAATTTTATCGTCATTTCTCATAAATCGCCGTTTCACACGAAAGAAACATGAATTTGTCAGTTTGAATAGTTGAAAACAGCGTTTTTCTATGTTTTTGCAAGTTTAAAACAGCAATTTTATCGTCATTTCCCATAAATCGCCGTTTCACATGAAAGAAACATGAATTTGTCAGTTTGAATAGTTAAAAACAGCGTTTTTCTATGTTTTTGCAAGTTTAAAACAGCAATTTTATCGTTATTTCTCATAAATCGCCGTTTCACACGAAAGAAACATGAATTTATCAGTTTGAATAGTAAAAAACAGCGTTTTTCTATGTTTTTGCAAGTTTAAAACAGCAATTTTATCGTCATTTCTCATAAATCGCCGTTTTACACGAAAGAAACATGAATTTGTCAGTTTGAATAGTTCAAAACAGCGTTTTTCTATGTTTTTGCAAGTTTAAAACAGCAATTTTATCGTCATTTCTCATAAATCGCCGTTTCACACGAAAGAAACATGAATTTGTCAGTTTGAATAGTTCAAAACAGCGTTTTTCTATGTTTTTTCATGTTTAAAAACGCCATTTTATCGTCATTTCTCATAAATCGCCGTTTCACACGAAAAAAACATGAATTTGTCAGTTTGAATTGTTAAAAACAGCGTTTTTCTATGTTTTTGCAAGTTTAAAACAGCAATTTTATCGTCATTTCTCATAAATCGCCGTTTCACACGAAAGAAACATGAATTTGTCAGTTTGAATAGTTCAAAACAGCGTTTTTCTATGTTTTTTCATGTTTAAAACAGCAATTTTATCGTCATTTCTCATAAATCGCCGTTTCACACGAAAAAAACATGAATTTGTCAGTTTGAATAGTTAAAAACAACGTTTTTCTATGTTTTTTCATGTTTAAAACAGCAATTTTATCGTCATTTCTCATAATTCGCCGTTTCACACGAAAGAAACATGAATTTATCAGTTTGAATAGTTCAAAACAGAGTTTTTCTATGTTTTTGCAAGTTTAAAACAACAGTTTTATCGTGATTTCACAAAAATCCACCGTTTCGAACGAAAGAAACCTGAATTTATCAGTTTGAATAGTTCAAAACAGCGTTTTTCTATGTTTTTTCATGTTTAAAACAGCAATTTTATCGTCATTTCTCATAAATCGCCGTTTCACACGAAAAAAACATGAATTTGTCAGTTTGAATAGTTAAAAACAACGTTTTTCTATGTTTTTTCATGTTTAAAACAGCAATTTTATCGTCATTTCTCATAATTCGCCGTTTCACACGAAAGAAACATGAATTTATCAGTTTGAATAGTTCAAAACAGAGTTTTTCTATGTTTTTGCAAGTTTAAAACAACAGTTTTATCGTGATTTCACAAAAATCCACCGTTTCGAACGAAAGAAACCTGAATTTATCAGTTTGAATAGTTAAAAACAGCGTTTTTCTATGTTTTTGCAAGTTTAAAACAGCAATTTTATCGTCATTTCTCATAAATCGCCGTTTCACACGAAAGAAACATGAATTTATCAGTTTGAATAGTTAAAAACAGCGTTTTTCTATGTTTTTGCAAGTTTAAAACAGCAATTTTATCGTCATTTCTCATAAATCGCCGTTTCACACGAAAGAAACATGAATTTATCAGTTTGAATAGTTCAAAACAGCGTTTTTATATGTTTTTGCAAGTTTAAAACAGCAGTTTTATCGTGATTTCACAAAAATCCACCGTTTTGAACGAAAGAAACCTGAATTTATCAGTTTTAATAGTTAAAAACAGCGTTTTTCTATGTTTTTGCAAGTTTAAAACAGCAATTTTATCGTCATTTCTCATAAATCGCCGTTTCACACGAAAGAAACATGAATTTATCAGTTTGAATAGTTCAAAACAGCGTTTTTATATGTTTTTGCAAGTTTAAAACAGCAGTTTTATCGTGATTTCACAAAAATCCACCATTTTGAACGAAAGAAACCTGAATTTATCAGTTTGAATAGTTAAAAACAGCGTTTTTCTATGTTTTTGCAAGTTTAAAACAGCAATTTTATCGTCATTTCTCATAAATCGCCGTTTCACACGAAAGAAACATGAATTTATCAGTTTGAATAGTTAAAAACAGCGTTTTTCTATGTTTTTGCAAGTTTAAAACAGCAATTTTATCGTCATTTCTCATAAATCGCCGTTTCACACGAAAGAAAAATGAATTTGTCAGTTTGAATAGTTGAAAACAGCGTTTTACTATGTTTTTGCAAGTTTAAAACAGCAATTTTATCGTCATTTCTCATAAATCGCCGTTTCACACGAAAGAAACATGAATTTGTCAGTTTGAATAGTTAAAAACAGCGTTTTTCTATGTTTTTGCAAGTTTAAAACAGCAATTTTATCGTCATTTCTCATAAATCGCCGTTTCACACGAAAGAAACATGAATTTATCAGTTTGAATAGTAAAAAGCAGCGTTTTTCTATGTTTTTGCAAGTTTAAAACAGCAATTTTATCGTCATTTCTCATAAATCGCCGTTTCACACGAAAGACACATGAATTTGTCAGTTTGAATAGTTCAAAACAGCGTTTTTCTATGTTTTTGCAAGTTTAAAACAGCAATTTTATCGTCATTTCTCATAAATCGCCGTTTCACAAGAAAGAAACATGAATTTGTCAGTTTGAATAGTTAAAAACAGCGTTTTTCATGTTTAAAACAGCAATTTTATCGTCATTTCTCATAAATCGCCGTTTCACACGAAAGAAACATGAATTTATCAGTTTGAATAGTTCAAAACAGAGTTTTTCTATGTTTTTGCAAGTTTAAAACAACAGTTTTATCGTGATTTCACAATAATCCACCGTTTCGAACGAAAGAAACCTGAATTTATCAGTTTGAATAGTTAAAAACAGCGTTTTTCTATGTTTTTGCAAGTTTAAAACAGCAATTTTATCGTCATTTCTCATAAATCGCCGTTTCACACGAAAGAAACATGAATTTATCAGTTTGAATAGTTAAAAACAGCGTTTTTCTATGTTTTTGCAAGTTTAAAACAGCAATTTTATCGTCATTTCTCATAAATCGCCGTTTCACACGAAAGAAACATGAATTTATCAGTTTGAATAGTTCAAAACAGCGTTTTTATATGTTTTTGCAAGTTTAAAACAGCAGTTTTATCGTGATTTCACAAAAATCCACCGTTTTGAACGAAAGAAACCTGAATTTATCAGTTTTAATAGTTAAAAACAGCGTTTTTCTATGTTTTTGCAAGTTTAAAACAGCAATTTTATCGTCATTTCTCATAAATCGCCGTTTCACACGAAAGAAACATGAATTTATCAGTTTGAATAGTTCAAAACAGCGTTTTTATATGTTTTTGCAAGTTTAAAACAGCAGTTTTATCGTGATTTCACAAAAATCCACCATTTTGAACGAAAGAAACCTGAATTTATCAGTTTGAATAGTTAAAAACAGCGTTTTTCTATGTTTTTGCAAGTTTAAAACAGCAATTTTATCGTCATTTCTCATAAATCGCCGTTTCACACGAAAGAAACATGAATTTATCAGTTTGAATAGTTAAAAACAGCGTTTTTCTATGTTTTTGCAAGTTTAAAACAGCAATTTTATCGTCATTTCTCATAAATCGCCGTTTCACACGAAAGAAAAATGAATTTGTCAGTTTGAATAGTTGAAAACAGCGTTTTTCTATGTTTTTGCAAGTTTAAAACAGCAATTTTATCGTCATTTCTCATAAATCGCCGTTTCACACGAAAGAAACATGAATTTGTCAGTTTGAATAGTTAAAAACAGCGTTTTTCTATGTTTTTGCAAGTTTAAAACAGCAATTTTATCGTCATTTCTCATAAATCGCCGTTTCACACGAAAGAAACATGAATTTATCAGTTTGAATAGTAAAAAACAGCGTTTTTCTATGTTTTTGCAAGTTTAAAAGAGCAATTTTATCGTCATTTCTCATAAATCGCCGTTTCACACGAAAGACACATGAATTTGTCAGTTTGAATAGTTCAAAACAGCGTTTTTCTATGTTTTTGCAAGTTTAAAACAGCAATTTTATCGTCATTTCTCATAAATCGCCGTTTCACACGAAAGAAACATGAATTTGTCAGTTTGAATAGTTCAAAACAGGGTTTTTCTATGTTTTTTCATGTTTAAAACAGCAATTTTATCGTCATTTCTCATAAATCGCCGTTTCACACGAAAAAAACATGAATTTGTCAGTTTGAATAGTTAAAAACAGCGTTTTTCTATGTTTTTGCAAGTTTAAAACAGCAATTTTATCGTCATTTCTCATAAATCGCCGTTTCACACGAAAGAAACATGAATTTGTCAGTTTGAATAGTTCAAAACAGCGTTTTTCTATGTTTTTTCATGTTTAAAACAGCAATTTTATCGTCATTTCTCATAAATCGCCGTTTCACACGAAAAAAACATGAATTTGTCAGTTTGAATAGTTAAAAACAGCGTTTTTCATGTTTAAAACAGCAATTTTATCGTCATTTCTCATAAATCGCCGTTTCACACGAAAGAAACATGAATTTATCAGTTTGAATAGTTCAAAACAGAGTTTTTCTATGTTTTTGCAAGTTTAAAACAACAGTTTTATCGTGATTTCACAAAAATCCACCGTTTCGAACGAAAGAAACCTGAATTTATCAGTTTGAATAGTTAAAAACAGCGTTTTTCTATGTTTTTGCAAGTTTAAAACAGCAATTTTATCGTCATTTTTCATAAATCGCCGTTTCACACGAAAGAAACATGAATTTGTCAGTTTGAATAGTTCAAAACAGCGTTTTTCTATGTTTTTGCAAGTTTAAAACAGCAATTTTAGCGTCATTTCTCATAAATCGCCGTTTCACACGAAAGAAACATGAATTTGTCAGTTTGAATAGTTCAAAACATCGTTTATCTATGTTTTTTCATGTTTAAAACAGCAATTTTATCGTCATTTCTCATAAATCGCCGTTTCACACGAAAGAAACATGAATTTGTCAGTTTGAATAGTTGAAATCAGCGTTTTTCTATGTTTTTGCAAGTTTAAAACAGCAATTTTATCGTCATTTCTCATAAATCGCCGTTTCACACGAAAGAAACATGAATTTGTCAGTTTAAATAGTTAAAAACAGCGTTTTTCTATGTTTTTGCAAGTTTAAAACAGCAATTTTATCGTCATTTCTCATAAATCGCCGTTTCACACGAAAGAAACATGAATTTATCAGTTTGAATAGTAAAAAACAGCGTTTTTCTATGTTTTTGCAAGTTTAAAACAGCAATTTTATCGTCATTTCTCATAAATCGCCGTTTCACACGAAAGAAACATGAATTTGTCAGTTTGAATAGTTCAAAACAGCGTTTTTCTATGTTTTTGCAAGTTTAAAACAGCAATTTTATCGTCATTTCTCATAAATCGCCGTTTCACACGAAAGAAACATGAATTTGTCAGTTTGAATAGTTCAAAACAGCGTTTTTCTATGTTTTTTCATGTTTAAAACAGCAATTTTATAGTCATTTCTCATAAATCGCCGTTTCACACGAAAAAAACATGAATTTGTCAGTTTGAATAGTTAAAATCAGCGTTTTTCTATGTTTTTGCAAGTTTAAAACAGCAATTATATCGTCATTTCTCATAAATCGCCGTTTCACACGAAAGAAACATGAATTTGTCAGTTTGAATAGTTCAAAACAGAGTTTTTCTATGTTTTTTCATGTTTAAAACAGCAATTTTATCGTCATTTCTCATAAATCGCCATTTCACACGAAAAAAACATGAATTTGTCAGTTTGAATAGTTAAAAACAGCGTTTTTCTATGTTTTTTCATGTTTAAAACAGCAATTTTATCGTCATTTCTCATAAATCGCCGTTTCACACGAAAGAAACATGAATTTATCAGTTTGAATAGTTAAAAACAGCGTTTTTCTATGTTTTTGCAAGTTTTAAACAGCAATTTTATCGTCATTTCTCATAAATCGCCGTTTCACACGAAAGAAACATGAATTTATCAGTTTGAATAGTTCAAAACAGCGTTTTTATATGTTTTTGCAAGTTTAAAACAGCAGTTTTATCGTGATTTCACAAAAATCCACCGTTTTGAACGAAAGAAACCTGAATTTATCAGTTTGAATAGTTAAAAACAGCGTTTTTCTATGTTTTTGCAAGTTTAAAACAGCAATTTTATCGTCATTTCTCATAAATCGCCGTTTCACACGAAAGAAACATGAATTTATCAGTTTGAATAGTTAAAAACAGCGTTTTTCTATGTTTTTGCAAGTTTAAAACAGCAATTTTATCGTCATTTCTCATAAATCGCCGTTTCACACGAAAGAAACATGAATTTGTCAGTTTGAATAGTTCAAAACAGCGTTTTTCTATGTTTTTGCAAGTTTAAAACAGCAATTTTAGCGTCATTTCTCATAAATCGCCGTTTCACACGAAAGAAACATGAATTTGTCAGTTTGAATAGTTCAAAACAGCGTTTATCTATGTTTTTTCATGTTTAAAACAGCAATTTTATCGTCATTTCTCATAAATCGCCGTTTCACACGAAAGAAACATGAATTTGTCAGTTTGAATAGTTAAAAACAGCGTTTTTCTATGTTTTTGCAAGTTTAAAACAGCAATTTTATCGTCATTTTTCATAAATCGCCGTTTCACACGAAAGAAACATGAATTTATCAGTTTGAATAGTAAAAAACAGCGTTTTTCTATGTTTTTGCAAGTTTAAAACAGCAATTTTATCGTCATTTCTCATAAATCGCCGTTTCACACAAAAGAAACATGAATTTGTCAGTTTGAATAGTTCAAAACAGCGTTTTTCTATGTTTTTGCAAGTTTAAAACAGCAATTTTATCGTCATTTCTCATAAATCGTCGTTTCACACGAAAGAAACATGAATTTGTCAGTTTGAATAGTTCAAAACAGCGTTTTTCTATGTTTTTTCATGTTTAAAACAGCAATTTTATCGTCATTTCTCATAAATCGCCGTTTCACACGAAAAAAACATGAATTTGTCAGTTTGAATAGTTAAAAACAGCGTTTTCCTATATTTTTGCAAGTTTAAAACAGCAATTTTATCGTCATTTCTCATAAATCGCCGTTTCACACGAAAGAAACATGAATTTGTCAGTTTGAATAGTTCAAAACAGCGTTTTTCTATGTTTTTTCATGTTTAAAACAGCAATTTTATCGTCATTTCTCATAAATCGCCGTTTCACACGAAAAAAACATGAATTTGTCAGTTTGAATAGTTAAAAACAGCGTTTTTCTATGTTTTTTCATGTTTAAAACAACAATTTTATCGTCATTTCTCATAAATCGCCGTTTCACACGAAAAAAACATGAATTTGTCAGTTTGAATAGTTAAAAACAGCGTTTTTCTATGTTTTTTCATGTTTAAAACAGCAATTTTATCGTCATTTCTCATAAATCGCCGTTTCACACGAAAGAAACATGAATTTATCAGTTTGAATAGTTCAAAACAGAGTTTTTCTATGTTTTTGCAAGTTTAAAACAACAGTTTTATCGTGATTTCACAAAAATCCACCGTTTCGAACGAAGAAACCTGAATTTATCAGTTTGAATAGTTAAAAACAGCGTTTTTCTATGTTTTTTCAAGTTTAAAGCAGCAATTTTATCGTCATTTCTCATAAATCGCAGTTTCACACGAAAGAAACATGAATTTATCAGTTTGAATAGTTAAAAACAGCGTTTTTTATGTTTTTGCAAGTTTAAAACAGCAATGTTATCGTCATTTTTCATAAATCGCCGTTTCACACGAAAGAAACATGAATTTATCAGTTTGAATAGTTCAAAACAGCGTTTTTATATGTTTTTGCAAGTTTAAAACAGCAGTTTTATCGTGATTTCACAAAAATCCACCGTTTTGAACGAAAGAAACCTGAATTTATCAGTTTGAATAGTTAAAAACAGCGTTTTTCTATGTTTTTGCAAGTTTAAAACAGCAATTTTATCGTCATTTCTCATAAATCGCCGTTTCACACGAAAGAAACATGAATTTATCAGTTTGAATAGTTAAAAACAGCGTTTTTCTATGTTTTTGCAAGTTTAAAACAGCAATTTTATCGTCATTTCTCATAAATCGCCGTTTCACACGAAAGAAACATGAATTTGTCAGTTTGAATAGTTCAAAACAGCGTTTTTCTATGTTTTTGCAAGTTTAAAACAGCAATTTTAGCGTCATTTCTCATAAATCGCCGTTTCACACGAAAGAAACATGAATTTGTCAGTTTGAATAGTTAAAAACAGCGTTTTTATATGTTTTTGCAAGTTTTAAACAGCAGTTTTATCGTGATTTCACAAAAATCCACCGTTTTGAACGAAAGAAACCTGAATTTATCAGTTTGAATAGTTAAAAACAGCGTTTTTCTATGTTTTTGCAAGTTTAAAACAGCAATTTTATCGTCATTTCTCATAAATCGCCGTTTCACACGAAAGAAACATGAATTTATCAGTTTGAATAGTAAAAAACAGCGTTTTTCTATGTTTTTGCAAGTTTAAAACAACAGTTTTATCGTGATTTCACAAAAATCCACCGTTTCGAACGAAAGAAACCTGAATTTATCAGTTTGAATAGTTAAAAACAGCGTTTTTCTATGTTTTTGCAAGTTTAAAACAGCAATTTTATCGTCATTTCTCATAAATTGCCGTTTCACACGAAAGAAACCTGAATTTATCAGTTTGAATAGTTAAAAACAGCGTTTTTCTATGTTTTTGCAAGTTTAAAACAGCAATTTTATCGTCATTTCTCATAAATCGCCGTTTCACACGAAAGAAACATGAATTTATCAGTTTGAATAGTAAAAAACAGCGTTTTTCTATGTTTTTGCAAGTTTAAAACAGCAATTTTATCGTTATTTCTCATAAATCGCCGTTTCACACGAAAGAAACATGAATTTGTCAGTTTGAATAGTTCAAAACAGCGTTTTTCTATGTTTTTGCAAGTTTAAAACAGCAATTTTATCATCATTTCTCATAAATCGCCGTTTCACACGAAAGAAACATGAATTTGTCAGTTTGAATAGTTCAAAACAGAGTTTTTCTATGTTTTTTCATGTTTAAAACAGCAATTTTATCGTCATTTCTCATAAATCGCCATTTCACACGAAAAAAACATGAATTTGTCAGTTTGAATAGTTAAAAACAGCGTTTTTTCTATGTTTTTTCATGTTTAAAACAGCAATTTTATCGTCATTTCTCATAAATCGCCGTTTCACACGAAAGAAACATGAATTTATCAGTTTGGATAGTTAAAAACAGCGTTTTTCTATGTTTTTGCAAGTTTAAAACAGCAATTTTATCGTCATTTCTCATAAATCGCCGTTTCACACGAAAGAAACATGAATTTATCAGTTTGAATAGTTCAAAACAGCGTTTTTATATGTTTTTGCAAGTTTAAAACAGCAGTTTTATCGTGATTTCACAAAAATCCACCGTTTTGAACGAAAGAAACCTGAATTTATCAGTTTGAATAGTTAAAAACAGCGTTTTTCTATGTTTTTGCTAGTTTAAAACAGCAATTTTATCGTCATTTCTCATAAATCGCCGTTTCACACGAAAGAAACATGAATTTATCAGTTTGAATAGTTAAAAACAGCGTTTTTCTATGTTTTTGCCAGTTTAAAACAGCAATTTTATCGTCATTTCTCATAAATCGCCGTTTCACACGAAAGAAACATGAATTTGTCAGTTTGAATAGTTCAAAACAGCGTTTTTCTATGTTTTTGCAAGTTTAAAACAGCAATTTTAGCGTCATTTCTCATAAATCGCCGTTTCACACGAAAGAAACATGAATTTGTCAGTTTGAATAGTTCAAAACAGCGTTTATCTATGTTTTTTCATGTTTAAAACAGCAATTTTATCGTCATTTCTCATAAATCGCCGTTTCACACGAAAGAAACATGAATTTATCAGTTTGAATAGTAAAAAACAGCGTTTTTCTATGTTTTTGCAAGTTTAAAACAACAGTTTTATCGTGATTTCACAAAAATCCACCGTTTCGAACGAAAGAAACCTGAATTTATCAGTTTGAATAGTTAAAAACAGCGTTTTTCTATGTTTTTGCAAGTTTAAAACAGCAATTTTATCGTCATTTCTCATAAATTGCCGTTTCACACGAAAGAAACCTGAATTTATCAGTTTGAATAGTTAAAAACAGCGTTTTTCTATGTTTTTGCAAGTTTAAAACAGCAATTTTATCGTCATTTCTCATAAATCGCCGTTTCACACGAAAGAAACATGAATTTATCAGTTTGAATAGTAAAAAACAGCGTTTTTCTATGTTTTTGCAAGTTTAAAACAGCAATTTTATCGTCATTTCTCATTATATTCGCGTCCAGTCCGAATATATAGATCACTATGTAGTCCGTCCCTGCGGCTACTTTACGGTGCACCGTATTCAAAGAAACTCTAAAAGCGCTTGCGCCATGCTATCCCCTCCCGCTAGCCACTAGGCACTCCGCTGTCGCTAGTCGGCCGAGAGTTCATTCGTTTTCTGTGCACGTTACGGTGTACACAGTACACTTAGCTTAGCGCATGGCGGATTGTACAACGTTGGAAGGTCCAAGGGTAAGAAACAAAGACGATCTCTAACAATATTATGTATTTATTATAGTTAATAATCTAATTACATATAACATAATAACATAATTTTAAGTGAAGCAAATAGGGATCTTCGGAGAAAGTTGCTTCAGTTGAGGAAGGAAAGTACTCACAAAGATAAGTAGAGTTCCGATATGTCTCTCGATCTCTTTACCGAGAAGGTCGCTCTCCGTGCGAGGCGAGTTCTCGCAGAGATAAGACGAGCTCCGCTAGGTCTCTCGTTCTCATTACCGAAAAGGTCGCTCTCCGTGCGAGGCGAGTTCTCACAGAGATAAGAAGAGTTCCGCTATATCTCTCGATCTCGTTACCGAGAATGTTGCTCTCCGTGCAAGGCAAGTTCTCGCAGAGATAAGTCTAGTTCCGTTACTGCTCTCCTTACCGCACACGAAGGTGCTCTTCGGGTCAAACGGCCTCTTACTATAATCCGGAGCAATAGGGAAAGCCACAGTTCGAGCACGGCAGCGGTGTCACTTTGCAGTCGAGGAAGTCAAATCAGCACTGGCCGCGCGCCGTGACAGTTGCTGGTGAGCCGGACGACCGCATCCCGAGCGATGCAGCGTCTAAGATGATCACGAGCTCAGATCAAGACAGTTCTTCGCGACTTATTTTAGCAGGCGAGGAAGTCTAGTCAGCACTGACCGCGTGCCGTGTACTGTGGCAGTTGCTGGTGAGTTGGACGGCCGCATCCAGAGTGGTGCAGCGTCTACAATGACAGGGTCAAAACAAGACAAATTTTCTCAAGACTTGACTACACAGTCGAGTTAGTCAAGTCAGCATCGGCCGTGCCAGTTGCTAGAGAGTCGGAGAACCGCATCCTGAAGGGTACGGCGCTAACGATGACATGGCCTTAGACTCAGGACGATTATTATTCAACCTCTCTCATATAAATGTCACTCAATCGACAAAAACTTCTCTTTCCTCTAAGGAACAAACAATCAAAGATTTTATTGGAAAATACACCACCTGATCTTGAAGCTCTTGGAAGAGTCGGAAAAGTTTTCAGATCTACCGAGTCACCCTTTTCAGAGCCTTAACCATTTGTTTCCTTCGGCATTTAGAAAAAGAGGAGAGGGGGAGGGGGCGGAGCGATAAACAGCAGCATGTGGCAAATAATGCACATTTAAACATGCGACGCCCGGAATAGTAATAGAGAGAGATAAGCCCATACATAGAGCGAACCTCACAATTAACCATTCATTCTAAGGAGAAACTGTGAGTATTAAGCAGTTTTCGCAGGACGGTTAAGACATTTTAAAAACAACTCGAAAACAGTGGCTTATATCAATACAGTTTTGTTCCGAATTGAAGGATACAAAATTCAATTTTATATTGAACCTCTTTTTACATTAGCTCCACCTAAACTGTATTTTTTTCTGGTGATGAGGCCACCCTCATCGATTGGGCCATAAAGGATCAAATGATCCTAGGAGTCATTGTCAGATTCTAGCGGAATCTTCGGACCCCCCTTTTATGCTTCACCAAATTAACGAAACCGATAGTTTCGCATTTACGTCAATTAGATGCACTGTGCGTCAATTACTCACACGATTCTCTCGAAAAACGTTTAATAAATAATAACTAAGAGCTTACTAACCTTAAAGATTCCTAAGGTTCCACGGTGAACAGTAAAGAGCTGTTTAACTCTGAGTAAGTCTAAAATATTTCTTTTTGATTTTTACCAAAACTAGTATCCTGGGAGACCGTGATTTGACGGCTGGTAACCATACTTTGCGCTCAAACTTATTTCACTACCGAGATTTTCGTTTAGCAGAGTGCCACACTTGTAAAGGAGAATGGCGCGATGATATATTTATTATATAACATTAAAAATGATGTTTTGGAAGTTAAGATCTTTACCGATGTCTCCTTATCAGACACGGATCTAAATGCTCACATCATTTTTCCAGAATTACAGGCTATTTGCTATGACTTAATATGTTTTGCCAGCAATTTTTAATTTTTCAAATTGCGACACTCTTTTAACAGGTGATAACATAACGTTATGAGCAGCATTCAACTCCCAGAGTTATGTAAGTTGGTGCGAGGTAGAATTATTTATATCGTTACGTCTTACGTAAAACTCAAGGACAATTCGGGGCAAGAATAATCTTTAAATATAATTTTAAAGTTAACTTTATGCTCCCTGTATCCATAGAAAAATTTGTTTATCCTAAAGGAGTAAATATTAATATTAAAAAAAAAAAAAAAAAAAAACTAGTTTTAAAAAACGCACAAAAACATTTCGTAGAGTGTGCCGTTGTCTGTTGTGACGTCATTTTCCTTGTTCACAAAGAACTTGTGCTTGTATAACATACTGTTTTCGTGTGTTTCCATGTGTATTTGAAGGTTTATTTGAATGCGAAAGAGACAATATATCAGAATTGATAAATAAAATAATTAAAAAGTAGAATATTGTCGTTAAAAGCAATGAAACGAAACAAAAACGATATCTCACAGCAATCAGAAGGTCATGTATGTGAAGTTTTTCTATTCTGCCTCTTCTTCCATATTACTATTAGAAGCCTATCAGCCTCCGACAACTCAGGCCGCATCAGGGTGTTAGTAATTTTAGACATGATTAAAACACTGAATGATGCTTTATAGTTCTTTATTAGTAAAGAAAAACCGTAGTAGATAACAAAAATTATATTGTTTAACTAAAAGAACAACTAAAATTATTAAAAGAACTTCGCTAAAAACTATTGTGGAAGAAAACTTTGATCTTCATTATGTTAAGTCATAGAAGAATAATATTGCACCGGAACCCATAGTTTACAATCATAAGTCTCGAAGTTTACTACTACATTAACATATATTGCAAACAATGAGCAAATAGTATCTGGGATGACCGATACAGCAAGTTATATGTTTCTTTTTTTATACAGTGCGCTATAGTTCTCTAGGGACTGATATGATTTAATATGTTAATGTGTAATTAGCATTAAAGATTAATATTGCTACTTTAAAAAGATAGTATTGCACCGGTCTTCAGAGACCGATAATGCAGATAACGGGTTAAAATAATTATATACTTACATTTGCGCTTTAACACCAATAATTTCTTTCCCACTATAAAATATCATTATGTTTAATCAATTACATAGGCATTAAGGCATCGATATTTGGCAAATCATTGCTTTGTACCTTGTTAAGGCCAGTCTCTGCCTTTATATATTTATAATAAAATGTTAAAGCAGAGCATATTTTAACGTAAATATACCGTCAAATACTTATAGAGTTTAATGTCATACATGACAGCTAGAAACTTGACGTCACATACTCTTCGTACAAACTCGACAATCTACGCACAGTGGTCGGTTTTAGGTTAAATTACAAACTTTTAAATATTAATTTCTTATAAAAATTATGAGCAAAATATATTTTGATGTATTACATAACGATAAAAAGCGATTTTGGTTCACGCGTTGTAGATTTGTTCGCGTCCCACATCAACCTTAAAGGTGAAGGATATATTTCCTGATACAGAGGCTCAGGGTGTTAAGCTGTTAACGCGTTCATTCCAGAATGGACTAATTTATATTTTTAGGCATTCCTCGCTTTTTATTTAACACTATAACCTTTTAAAACATAACCCCGGGAAAAGTTGAAGGAATTTTGGTTGTCCCACTCTGGACTTCTCAAATTAATATTTCAGACCCTATGAAAATTGCGGAGAGCAGGGAGTAATCTACGTTGCGTAGACTTATCTTTAAGGAAAATTCGACTCTCTGTATCGTAGCAACCCTGAAAAAGTATATTGAAGTGACTGAATCCTTCAAAAAATAAGTCCAAGATATAATATTCCTCACAGTCAAAAAAGTAGATGGGTTAAGCAGACGCTCTACTTAGCAGGAATCGACACCTCCACATGTAAACCTCACTCCACTCGGCATTCATCGACATCCGCCGCGCTAAGACAAGAAGCTCTACTGGAGACAATCTGTAGGACAGCGAGTTGGTCAGATCACACTGACACCTTCGCTATTTTCTACAATCGACCTCGTTTCGATAAGACCGTTTTTTGCCAAAGCGGTTTGGGCCATCATTTAGTTAATTAATTAACCTAGTTGCTTAATCACATAAATTTTTATTTATTTTCTACCTTGAGAACTAAATTGGATGTTTCAATTTAGTCTAAATTATCATTGGTTTCACCTTCTCTTATTGTCTCCACATTAATTTATCCGCAACACAATGCTTTAAACAACTACATAGTGATCTATATATTCGGACTGGACGCGAATATAATTAAACGATCAAACGAACTTACCTTAAGTGAAGTTCGATCGTAATTATATGAAGCGTCCAGTCCGAATATATCCATTCCCACCCACCCTTCTAGGTTCTAGAGCCCTTCTCAGGTTGCGGACAATTAATGTTTTATCCTTTAAAGAATGAACTCTCGGCCGACTAGCGACAGCGGAGTGCCTAGTGGCTAGCGGGAGGGGATAGCATGGCGCAAGCGCTTTTAGAGTTTCTTTGAATACGGTGCACCGTAAAGTAGCCGCAGGGACGGACTACATAGTGATCTATATATTCGGACTGGACGCTTCATATAATTACGATCGAACTTCACTTAAGGTAAGTTCGTTTGATCGTTTAATAAATCGCCGTTTCACACGAAAGAAACATGAATTTGTCAAATTGAATAGTTCAAAACAGCGTTTTTCTATGTTTTTGCAAGTTTAAAACAGCAATTTTATCGTCATTTCTCATAAATCGCCGTTTCACACGAAAGAAACATGAATTTGTCAGTTTGAATAGTTCAAAACAGAGTTTTTCTATGTTTTTTCATGTTTAAAACAGCAATTTTATCGTCATTTCTCATAAATCGCCATTTCACACGAAAAAAACATGAATTTGTCAGTTTGAATAGTTAAAAACAGCGTTTTTCTATGTTTTTTCATGTTTAAAACAGCAATTTTATCGTCATTTCTCATAAATCGCCGTTTCACACGAAAGAAACATGAATTTATCAGTTTGAATAGTTAAAAACAGCGTTTTTCTATGTTTTTGCAAGTTTAAAACAGCAATTTTATCGTCATTTCTCATAAATCGCCGTTTCACACGAAAGAAACATGAATTTATCAGTTTGAATAGTTCAAAACAGCGTTTTTATATGTTTTTGCAAGTTTAAAACAGCAGTTTTATCGTGATTTCACAAAAATCCACCGTTTTGAACGAAAGAAACCTGAATTTATCAGTTTGAATAGTTAAAAACAGCGTTTTTCTATGTTTTTGCAAGTTTAAAACAGCAGTTTTATCGTCATTTCTCATAAATCGCCGTTTCACACGAAAGAAACATGAATTTATCAGTTTGAATAGTTAAAAACAGCGTTTTTCTATGTTTTTGCAAGTTTAAAACAGCAATTTTATCGTCATTTCTCATAAATCGCCGTTTCACACGAAAGAAACATGAATTTGTCAGTTTGAATAGTTCAAAACAGCGTTTTTCTATGTTTTTGCAAGTTTAAAACAGCAATTTTAGCGTCATTTCTCATAAATCGCCGTTTCACACGAAAGAAACATGAATTTGTCAGTTTGAATAGTTCAAAACAGCGTTTATCTATGTTTTTTCATGTTTAAAACAGCAATTTTATCGTCATTTCTCATAAATCGCCGTTTCACACGAAAGAAACATGAATTTGTCAGTTTGAATAGTTGAAAACAGCGTTTTTCTATGTTTTTGCAAGTTTAAAACAGCAATTTTATCGTCATTTCTCATAAATCGCCGTTTCACACGAAAGAAACATGAATTTGTCAGTTTGAATAGTTAAAAACAGCGTTTTTCTATGTTTTTGCAAGTTTAAAACAGCAATTTTATCGTCATTTCTCATAAATCGCCGTTTCACACGAAAGAAACATGAATTTATCAGTTTGAATAGTAAAAAACAGCGTTTTTCTATGTTTTTGCAAGTTTAAAACAGCAATTTTATCGTCATTTCTCATAAATCGCCGTTTCACACGAAAGAAACATGAATTTGTCAGTTTGAATAGTTCAAAACAGCGTTTTTCTATGTTTTTGCAAGTTTTAAACAGCAGTTTTATCGTGATTTCACAAAAATCCACCGTTTTGAACGAAAGAAACCTGAATTTATCAGTTTGAATAGTTAAAAACAGCGTTTTTCTATGTTTTTGCAAGTTTAAAACAGCAATTTTATCGTCATTTCTCATAAATCGCCGTTTCACACGAAAGAAACATGAATTTATCAGTTTGAATAGTAAAAAACAGCGTTTTTCTATGTTTTTGCAAGTTTAAAACAACAGTTTTATCGTGATTTCACAAAAATCCACCGTTTCGAACGAAAGAAACCTGAATTTATCAGTTTGAATAGTTAAAAACAGCGTTTTTCTATGTTTTTGCAAGTTTAAAACAGCAATTTTATCGTCATTTCTCATAAATTGCCGTTTCACACGAAAGAAACCTGAATTTATCAGTTTGAATAGTTAAAAACAGCGTTTTTCTATGTTTTTGCAAGTTTAAAACAGCAATTTTATCGTCATTTCTCATAAATCGCCGTTTCACACGAAAGAAACATGAATTTATCAGTTTGAATAGTAAAAAACAGCGTTTTTCTATGTTTTTGCAAGTTTAAAACAGCAATTTTATCGTCATTTCTCATAAATCGCCGTTTCACACGAAAGAAACATGAATTTGTCAGTTTGAATAGTTCAAAACAGCGTTTTTCTATGTTTTTGCAAGTTTAAAACAGCAATTTTATCGTCATTTCTCATAAATCGCCGTTTCACACGAAAGAAACATGAATTTGTCAGTTTGAATAGTTCAAAACAGAGTTTTTCTATGTTTTTTCATGTTTAAAACAGCAATTTTATCGTCATTTCTCATAAATCGCCATTTCACACGAAAAAAACATGAATTTGTCAGTTTGAATAGTTAAAAACAGCGTTTTTCTATGTTTTTTCATGTTTAAAACAGCAATTTTATCGTCATTTCTCATAAATCGCCGTTTCACACGAAAGAAACATGAATTTATCAGTTTGAATAGTTAAAAACAGCGTTTTTCTATGTTTTTGCAAGTTTAAAACAGCAATTTTATCGTCATTTCTCATAAATCGCCGTTTCACACGAAAGAAACATGAATTTATCAGTTTGAATAGTTCAAAACAGCGTTTTTATATGTTTTTGCAAGTTTAAAACAGCAGTTTTATCGTGATTTCACAAAAATCCACCGTTTTGAACGAAAGAAACCTGAATTTATCAGTTTGAATAGTTAAAAACAGCGTTTTTCTATGTTTTTGCAAGTTTAAAACAGCAATTTTATCGTCATTTCTCATAAATCGCCGTTTCACACGAAAGAAACATGAATTTATCAGTTTGAATAGTTAAAAACAGCGTTTTTCTATGTTTTTGCAAGTTTAAAACAGCAATTTTATCGTCATTTCTCATAAATCGCCGTTTCACACGAAAGAAACATGAATTTGTCAGTTTGAATAGTTCAAAACAGCGTTTTTCTATGTTTTTGCAAGTTTAAAACAGCAATTTTAGCGTCATTTCTCATAAATCGCCGTTTCACACGAAAGAAACATGGATTTGTCAGTTTGAATAGTTCAAAACAGCGTTTATCTATGTTTTTTCATGTTTAAAACAGCAATTTTATCGTCATTTCTCATAAATCGCCGTTTCACACGAAAGAAACATGAATTTGTCAGTTTGAATAGTTGAAAACAGCGTTTTTCTATGTTTTTGCAAGTTTAAAACAGCAATTTTATCGTCATTTCTCATAAATCGCCGTTTCACACGAAAGAAACATGAATTTATCAGTTTGAATAGTAAAAAACAGCGTTTTTCTATGTTTTTGCAAGTTTAAAACAGCAATTTTATCGTCATTTCTCATAAATCGCCGTTTCACACGAAAGAAACATGAATTTGTCAGTTTGAATAGTTCAAAACAGCGTTTTTCTATGTTTTTGCAAGTTTAAAACAGCAATTTTATCGTCATTTCTCATAAATCGTCGTTTCACACGAAAGAAACATGAATTTGTCAGTTTGAATAGTTCAAAACAGCGTTTTTCTATGTTTTTTCATGTTTAAAACAGCAATTTTATCGTCATTTCTCATAAATCGCCGTTTCACACGAAAAAAACATGAATTTGTCAGTTTGAATAGTTAAAAGCAGCGTTTTCCTATGTTTTTGCAAGTTTAAAACAGCAATTTTATCGTCATTTCTCATAAATCGCCGTTTCACACGAAAGAAACATGAATTTGTCAGTTTGAATAGTTCAAAACAGCGTTTTTCTATGCTTTTTCATGTTTAAAACAGCAATTTTATCGTCATTTCTCATAAATCGCCGTTTCACACGAAAGAAACATGAATTTGTCAGTTTGAATAGTTAAAAACAGCGTTTTTCTATGTTTTTGCAAGTTTAAAACAGCAATTTTATCGTCATTTCTCATAAATCGCCGTTTCACACGAAAGAAACATGAATTTATCAGTTTGAATAGTAAAAAACAGCGTTTTTCTATGTTTTTGCAAGTTTAAAACAGCAATTTTATCGTCATTTCTCATAAATCTCCGTTTCACACGAAAGAAACATGAATTTGTCAGTTTGAATAGTTCAAAACAGCGTTTTTCTATGTTTTTGCAAGTTTAAAACAGCAATTTTATCGTCATTTCTCATAAATCGTCGTTTCACACGAAAGAAACATGAATTTGTCAGTTTGAATAGTTCAAAACAGCGTTTTTCTATGTTTTTTCATGTTTAAAACAGCAATTTTATCGTCATTTCTCATAAATCGCCGTTTCACACGAAAAAAACATGAATTTGTCAGTTTGAATAGTTAAAAACAGCGTTTTCCTATGTTTTTGCAAGTTTAAAACAGCAATTTTATCGTCATTTCTCATAAATCGCCGTTTCACACGAAAGAAACATGAATTTGTCAGTTTGAATAGTTCAAAACAGCGTTTTTCTATGTTTTTTCATGTTTAAAACAGCAATTTTATCGTCATTTCTCATAAATCGCCGTTTCACACGAAAAAAACATGAATTTGTCAGTTTGAATAGTTAAAAACAGCGTTTTTCTATGTTTTTTCATGTTTAAAACAACAATTTTATCGTCATTTCTCATAAATCGCCGTTTCACACGAAAAAAACATGAATTTGTCAGTTTGAATAGTTAAAAACAGCGCTTTTCTATGTTTTTTCATGTTTAAAACAGCAATTTTATCGTCATTTCTCATAAATCGCCGTTTCACACGAAAGAAACATGAATTTATCAGTTTGAATAGTTCAAAACAGAGTTTTTCTATGTTTTTGCAAGTTTAAAACAACAGTTTTATCGTGATTTCACAAAAATCCACCGTTTCGAACGAAAGAAACCTGAATTTATCAGTTTGAATAGTTAAAAACAGCGTTTTTCTATGTTTTTTCAAGTTTAAAGCAGCAATTTTATCGTCATTTCTCATAAATCGCCGTTTCACACGAAAGAAACATGAATTTATCAGTTTGAATAGTTAAAAACAGCGTTTTTCTATGTTTTTGCAAGTTTAAAACAGCAATGTTATCGTCATTTTTCATAAATCGCCGTTTCACACGAAAGAAACATGAATTTATCAGTTTGAATAGTTCAAAACAGCGTTTTTATATGTTTTTGCAAGTTTAAAACAGCAGTTTTATCGTGATTTCACAAAAATCCACCGTTTTGAACGAAAGAAACCTGAATTTATCAGTTTGAATAGTTAAAAACAGCGTTTTTCTATGTTTTTGCAAGTTTAAAACAGCAATTTTATCGTCATTTCTCATAAATCGCCGTTTCACACGAAAGAAACATGAATTTATCAGTTTGAATAGTTAAAAACAGCGTTTTTCTATGTTTTTGCAAGTTTAAAACAGCAATTTTATCGTCATTTCTCATAAATCGCCGTTTCACACGAAAGAAACATGAATTTGTCAGTTTGAATAGTTCAAAACAGCGTTTTTCTATGTTTTTGCAAGTTTAAAACTGCAATTTTAGCGTCATTTCTCATAAATCGCCGTTTCACACGAAAGAAACATGAATTTGTCAGTTTGAATAGTTCAAAACAGCGTTTATCTATGTTTTTTCATGTTTAAAACAGCAATTTTATCGTCATTTCTCATAAATCGCCGTTTAACACGAAAGAAACATGAATTTGTCAGTTTGAATAGTTGAAAACAGCGTTTTTCTATGTTTTTGCAAGTTTAAAACAGCAATTTTATCGTCATTTCTCATAAATCGCCGTTTCACACGAAAGAAACATGAATTTGTCAGTTTGAATAGTTAAAAACAGCGTTTTTCTATGTTTTTGCAAGTTTAAAACAGCAATTTTATCGTCATTTCTCATAAATCGCCGTTTCACACGAAAGAAACATGAATTTATCAGTTTGAATAGTAAAAAACAGCGTTTTTCTATGTTTTTGCAAGTTTAAAACAGCAATTTTATCGTCATTTCTCATGAATCGCCGTTTCACACGAAAGAAACATGAATTTGTCAGTTTGAATAGTTCAAAACAGCGTTTTTCTATGTTTTTGCAAGTTTAAAACAGCAATTTTATCGTCATTTCTCTTAAATCGCCGTTTCACACGAAAGAAACATGAATTTGTCAGTTTGAATAGTTCAAAACAGCGTTTTTCTATGTTTTTTCATGTTTAAAACAGCAATTTTATCGTCATTTCTCATAAATCGCCGTTTCACACGAAAAAAACATGAATTTGTCAGTTTGAATAGTTAAAAACAGCGTTTTTCTATGTTTTTGCAAGTTTAAAACAGCAATTTTATCGTCATTTCTCATAAATCGCCGTTTCACACGAAAGAAACATGAATTTGTCAGTTTGAATAGTTCAAAACAGAGTTTTTCTATGTTTTTGCAAGTTTAAAACAGCAATTTTATCGTCATTTCTCATAAATCGCCGTTTCACACGAAAAAAACATGAATTTGTCAGTTTGAATAGTTAAAAACAGCGTTTTTCTATGTTTTTGCAAGTTAAAACAGCAATTTTATCGTCATTTCTCATAAATCGCCGTTTCACACGAAAAAAACATGAATTTTTCAGTTTAAATAGTTCAAAACAGCGTTTTTCTATGTTTTTTCATGTTTAAAACAGCAATTTTATCGTCATTTCTCATAAATCGCCGTTTCACACGAAAAAAACATGAATTTGTCAGTTTGAATAGTTAAAAACAGCGTTTATCTATGTTTTTTCATGTTTAAAACAGCAATTTTATCGTCATTTCTCATAAATCGCCGTTTCACACGAAAGAAACATGAATTTGTCAGTTTGAATAGTTGAAAACAGCGTTTTTCTATGTTTTTGCAAGTTTAAAACAGCAATTTTATCTTCATTTCTCATAAATCGCCGTTTCACACGAAAGAAACATGAATTTGTCAGTTTGAATAGTTAAAAACAGCGTTTTTCTATGTTTTTGCAAGTTTAAAACAGCAATTTTATCTTCATTTCTCATAAATCGCCGTTTCACACGAAAGAAACATGAATTTGTCAGTTTGAATAGTTAAAAACAGCGTTTTTATATGTTTTTGCAAGTTTTAAACAGCAGTTTTATCGTGATTTCACAAAAATCCACCGTTTTGAACGAAAGAAACCTGAATTTATCAGTTTGAATAGTTAAAAACAGCGTTTTTCTATGTTTTTGCAAGTTTAAAACAGCAATTTTATCGTCATTTCTCATAAATCGCCGTTTCACACGAAAGAAACATGAATTTATCAGTTTGAATAGTAAAAAACAGCGTTTTTCTATGTTTTTGCAAGTTTAAAACAGCAATTTTATCGTCATTTCTCATAAATCGCCGTTTCACACGAAAGAAACATGAATTTGTCAGTTTGAATAGTTCAAAACAGAGTTTTTCTATGTTTTTGCAAGTTTAAAACAACAGTTTTATCGTGATTTCACAAAAATCCACCGTTTCGAACGAAAGAAACCTGAATTTATCAGTTTGAATAGTTAAAAACAGCGTTTTTCTATGTTTTTGCAAGTTTAAAACAGCAATTTTATCGTCATTTCTCATAAATTGCCGTTTCACACGAAAGAAACCTGAATTTATCAGTTTGAATAGTTAAAAACAGCGTTTTTCTATGTTTTTGCAAGTTTAAAACAGCAATTTTATCGTCATTTCTCATAAATCGCCGTTTCACACGAAAGAAACATGAATTTATCAGTTTGAATAGTAAAAAACAGCGTTTTTCTATGTTTTTGCAAGTTTAAAACAGCAATTTTATCGTCATTTCTCATAAATCGCCGTTTCACACGAAAGAAACATGAATTTGTCAGTTTGAATAGTTCAAAACAGAGTTTTTCTATGTTTTTGCAAGTTTAAAACAACAGTTTTATCGTGATTTCACAAAAATCCACCGTTTCGAACGAAAGAAACCTGAATTTATCAGTTTGAATAGTTAAAAACAGCGTTTTTCTATGTTTTTTCAAGTTTAAAGCAGCAATTTTATCGTCATTTCTCATAAATCGCCGTTTCACACGAAAGAAACATGAATTTATCAGTTTGAATAGTTAAAAACAGCGTTTTTCTATGTTTTTGCAAGTTTAAAACAGCAATGTTATCGTCATTTTTCATAAATCGCCGTTTCACACGAAAGAAACATGAATTTATCAGTTTGAATAGTTCAAAACAGCGTTTTTATATGTTTTTGCAAGTTTAAAACAGCAGTTTTATCGTGATTTCACAAAAATCCACCGTTTTGAACGAAAGAAACCTGAATTTATCAGTTTGAATAGTTAAAAACAGCGTTTTTCTATGTTTTTGCAAGTTTAAAACAGCAATTTTATCGTCATTTCTCATAAATCGCCGTTTCACACGAAAGAAACATGAATTTATCAGTTTGAATAGTTAAAAACAGCGTTTTTCTATGTTTTTGCAAGTTTAAAACAGCAATTTTATCGTCATTTCTCATAAATCGCCGTTTCACACGAAAGAAACATGAATTTGTCAGTTTGAATAGTTCAAAACAGCGTTTTTCTATGTTTTTGCAAGTTTAAAACAGCAATTTTAGCGTCATTTCTCATAAATCGCCGTTTCACACGAAAGAAACATGAATTTGTCAGTTTGAATAGTTCAAAACAGCGTTTATCTATGTTTTTTCATGTTTAAAACAGCAATTTTATCGTCATTTCTCATAAGTCGCCGTTTCACACGAAAGAAACATGAATTTGTCAGTTCGAATAGTTGAAAACAGCGTTTTTCTATGTTTTTGCAAGTTTAAAACAGCAATTTTATCGTCATTTCTCATAAATCGCCGTTTCACACGAAAGAAACATGAATTTGTCAGTTTGAATAGTTAAAAACAGCGTTTTTCTATGTTTTTGCAAGTTTAAAACAGCAATTTTATCGTCATTTCTCATAAATCGCCGTTTCACACGAAAGAAACATGAATTTATCAGTTTGAATAGTAAAAAACAGCGTTTTTCTATGTTTTTGCAAGTTTAAAACAGCAATTTTATCGTCATTTCTCATGAATCGCCGTTTCACACGAAAGAAACATGAATTTGTCAGTTTGAATAGTTCAAAACAGCGTTTTTCTATGTTTTTGCAAGTTTAAAACAGCAATTTTATCGTCATTTCTCTTAAATCGCCGTTTCACACGAAAGAAACATGAATTTGTCAGTTTAAATAGTTCAAAACAGCGTTTTTCTATGTTTTTTCATGTTTAAAACAGCAATTTTATCGTCATTTCTCATAAATCGCCGTTTCACACGAAAAAAACATGTATTTGTCAGTTTGAATAGTTAAAAACAGCGTTTTTCTATGTTTTTTCATGTTTAAAACAGCAATTTTATCGTCATTTCTCATAAATCGCCGTTTCACACGAAAGAAACATGAATTTGTCAGTTTGAATAGTTCAAAACAGCGTTTATCTATGTTTTTTCATGTTTAAAACAGCAATTTTATCGTCATTTCTCATAAATCGCCGTTTCACACGAAAGAAACATGAATTTGTCAGTTTGAATAGTTGAAAACAGCGTTTTTCTATGTTTTTGCAAGTTTAAAACAGCAATTTTATCTTCATTTCTCATAAATCGCCGTTTCACACGAAAGAAACATGAATTTGTCAGTTTGAATAGTTAAAAACAGCGTTTTTCTATGTTTTTGCAAGTTTAAAACAGCAATTTTATCTTCATTTCTCATAAATCGCCGTTTCACACGAAAGAAACAAGAATTTGTCAGTTTGAATAGTTAAAAACAGCGTTTTTATATGTTTTTGCAAGTTTTAAACAGCAGTTTTATCGTGATTTCACAAAAATCCACCGTTTTGAACGAAAGAAACCTGAATTTATCAGTTTGAATAGTTAAAAACAGCGTTTTTCTATGTTTTTGCAAGTTTAAAACAGCAATTTTATCGTCATTTCTCATAAATCGCCGTTTCACACGAAAGAAACATGAATTTATCAGTTTGAATAGTAAAAAACAGCGTTTTTTCTATGTTTTTGCAAGTTTAAAACAGCAATTTTATCGTCATTTCTCATAAATCGCCGTTTCACACGAAAGAAACATGAATTTGTCAGTTTGAATAGTTCAAAACAGAGTTTTTCTATGTTTTTGCAAGTTTAAAACAACAGTTTTATCGTGATTTCACAAAAATCCACCGTTTCGAACGAAAGAAACCTGAATTTATCAGTTTGAATAGTTAAAAACAGCGTTTTTCTATGTTTTTGCAAGTTTAAAAACAGCAATTTTATCGTCATTTCTCATAAATTGCCGTTTCACACGAAAGAAACCTGAATTTATCAGTTTGAATAGTTAAAAACAGCGTTTTTCTATGTTTTTGCAAGTTTAAAACAGCAATTTATCGTCATTTCTCATAAATCGCCGTTTCACACGAAAGAAACATGAATTTATCAGTTTGAATAGTAAAAAACAGCGTTTTTCTATGTTTTTGCAAGTTTAAAACAGCAATTTTATCGTCATTTCTCATAAATCGCCGTTTCACACGAAAGAAACATGAATTTGTCAGTTTGAATAGTTAAAAACAGCGTTTTTCTATGTTTTTGCAAGTTTAAAACAGCAATTTTATCGTCATTTCTCATAAATCGCCGTT